>JAOTBA010000203.1:2983786-3007156 GCA_025629845.1 Erythroxylum squamatum
TCCATCTGCAGCTGGTATGGGATTACGTGCGGTCGCCGGCATCAACGAGTCATATCCTTGGTGTTGAAGGGACAGAATCTCTTTGGAGCAATATCACCTTATATTGGCAACCTGAGTTTTCTCGGGTCACTTGATCTCCAAGGTAACAGGCTAACAGGCGAAATTCCACAAGAAGTTGGTAAGTTAGTCAGACTGCAGCATGTCTTGCTCAACAACAACTCAATAGAAAGCCAAATTCCTGCCACCTTGACCAACATTTCCCAACTAAGGACAATATCCTTAGCAAAGAACAACATTACAGGAAATATTCCTCCCAATATTGGTTCCTTAATAATGCTTAAGGTGCTTATTCTTGGTTCAAACAATCTGGTAGGAGAGATCCCTCCTTCCCTTGGAAACATTTCTTCACTCACCAACTTTTCTGTTTCCTTAAACAATTTGCAGGGAAATGTTCCTGCAAGCCTTGGTCAATTAACAAGATTAACTTTTCTGAATTTTGCATCCAATCAACTGTCTGGAGAGATTCCTCCATCACTGTTCAATATCTCCTCTATCACGAACTTTTTAACTGCAGACAACATGTTTCATGGGAGTCTTCCATATACCGTAGGGCTCACTCTCCCAAATCTAAGGCAATTCAGTTTTGGTGGAAACAAATTTTCAGGGTCTATACCAGCATCATTATCTAATGCTTCCTTATTACAGATACTAAATATCCCTGTCAACAATTTTGTTGGACAAGTTCCAAGAAATCTAGGAAATTTGAGAAATATATGGTGGCTCGATTTTTCATTCAATAACCTAGGAGGTGATGCTGCAAATGATTTGGCCTTCTTAACATCTTTAAGAAACTGTAGCCAGCTTCAAATCCTGGGTTCTGGTTATAACCATTTTGAAGGTGTTTTACCCAGTTCTATTGGCAATCTGTCAATTCAGCTTGAAGAACTTTACCTTGGAGGCAATCAAATCACTGGAAACATACCTGTGGCACTAGAGAAATTTATCAACTTAAACGTCCTGGGAATGGAGAGCAACCATTTCACAGGTGTACTTCCATCCTACTTTGGAAAATTTAGCAGACTACAGGGATTGGATTTATTTCAGAACAAGTTGTCAGGTCAGATCCCATCCTCTATTGGCAATCTCAGTCAATTGTCTGCACTCTACTTATTGAAAAATAACTTTGAAGGAACCATTCCTCCAACTATTGGGAACTGCAATAGTTTGCAAACTCTACACATTTCTGAAAACAATCTCACTGGATCTATTCCCCCAGAGATTTTTGTTCTCCCTTCCTTATCAAAACAACTGAACTTATCATTTAACTCACTAACTGGCAGCCTACCAGCAGAAGTGGGAAAGTTAGCAAATGTAAATCTACTGGACATTTCAGAAAATAACATGTCGGGTGAAATTCCTAGCACGATTGGAGGTTGTCAGAGCCTGGAATATCTGTATCTGCAAGGAAACTCCTTCCAAGGAAACATCCCTTCATCTTTGGCTTCACTGAAGGGTCTTCGAAGATTAGACCTTTCTCGAAATGGCTTAACAGGACAAATTCCGAAGGATTTACAGGGCATTGAGTTTTTGGAATTTCTCAACATTTCTTTTAATGATCTTGAGGGAGAGGTGCCGACAAGAGGAGTATTCGCAAATTCGAGTGCCGTATCCTTGATAGGTAATGGTAAGCTTTGTGGTGGCAAACAGGAATTTCAGTTACCAAAGTGTCCCACCACAGCGCATAGGAAGGGGAAGTCCCTTGCTTTCAAGCTAGCTATACTAATTCCTTGTGTTATTTTAGGCATCCTTCTAATGTCAGCTTTTCTAGTTTTACTAAGAAATCCCGGAAAAGGTTGTTTGTCTGAAACTATACCCATGGGCAAGTTTGTGATGGTTACTTACAAGGAACTCTGCCAAGCAACTGATCAGTTCTCTTCCACCAACTTAATTGGGTATGGTAGCTTTAGCTCCGTATACAAGGGACTTATGAGTCAGGAACAGAAACTAGTAGCCGTCAAAGTTCTGAATCTTCACAAGTATGGAGCTTCCAAGAGCTTCCTGTCCGAATGCAAGGCTCTGAGAACCATCAGACATCGAAACCTTGTTAAAATCTTAACTTACTGTTCGAGTCTGGATAACAAAGGTAATGATTTCAAGGCTCTGGTTTTTGAGTTCATGCCAAATGGTAGCTTGGACAACTGGTTGCATCCTGACTTTGACAGCCAAAACCAATCAAGGAGACTAAACCTTCTTCAGAGACTGAATATCGCAATAGATATCTCTTCTGCGTTGCACTATCTTCATGATCAGTGCGATACTCCAGTAGTACATTGCGACCTGAAACCGAGCAATGTTCTTCTTGATGACGACTTGGTTGCCCATGTAAGCGATTTTGGTCTAGCCAAGCTCCTGTCCGCCATCGATGATGATTCTGAAAGTAGAACCAGCACAACTGGACTCAAAGGAACCATTGGCTATGTTGCTCCAGGTACGGACTTCCCTGTCTCCACGTAGTATAGAAAAGAAACTATATATCATAAAGAGCTTTAGCTTCCTTTATCAGACTCATTGAAATTTCCATGTATGTTATAACAATTTTAGAGTACGGAATGGGAGGAGAAAAATCAAAAGATGGTGATGTGTACAGCTATGGCATCCTTGTGTTAGAAATGTTCTCAGGAAAACGACCGACTGACGAAATGTTCAAAAACGGTTTAACACTTCAGAATTTCGTGAAGTCGGCATTACCAGCTGGTCTTAACCAAGTTCTGGACCCAAGTCTTGTCCACACAATTTCACAAGAAACAGGAACCGTTGCTATGAGAGCAACAGAAGAAGATAGTGATGACCAAGAAATAGAAGAAGCCAACTTCAATAAGCACAGAAACTATACGAGCGCGCCACCTGAGGTGCACAAGTGCTTACTCGCGATTCTTGAGATTGGTCTTGCATGCTCTGTGGAATCACCTAAAGAGAGAGTGACTATGGGAGATGTTAACAGACAACTATATTTGATCAAGAAGGCTTTCCTGGGCATCTAGTCTCCATGGATGCTTACCAATTGCGAAAGACATCTATGTGAATGCTTGTCATTTTATTTTCATGTATAATGATGATAACCATAGCGCTATCAACATTTGATTTACCATACATTTAAATTTTCATACTTAAAATTCAAGAAATAAAAACTATAGACATTATTTAAGTAAAAGTATTGTAATATATTATAATTTTTAAAAATAAGTTAAAGGATTCAATTCTAATTATTTTATGTTTTAAATATTATGTATAATATTTTAAGTAGTTATAATAAGTAATAATATACAATTAGCTTTATATATAACTATACAAAATGAGAAAAATGATATTTTAGTATAATAATTCATAAAATTTCATAATAAAAATTGTTATATATATATCATACCTCGAGTTATAAACTAATTTAAATTAAGGAAAGTTTTTCCCTTTTAAAAATACATTAGCAAGACTCTTACCCTAATTTATCCGATTGAAATTAACTATCAAGACCATATCAAATATAATAATTAAATTGATATTAATTAGATAATAAATCAATAAAATAAGGTATATAATGCAATTAATATGTATTCATTTAATTAAAATTATTATAATTTACTAATTGATTAAACTGAAGATAAATCAACATATTTCAAGTATTCTAATATTTATTATGGGCTAAGAAAAACTCTATATGTAATAAAAAATTAAAAGTAGGATTAAACTAAATTTAAGTTATGTTTAAAATAGAGTCATGTTTTTAAAAAATATTAATAATAAATTATGAATGTATAATAAATTATGAATGTATTTAGCAAATTCACACGGCAATGAACAAGACGAAGCTAATATAGCGCTGGGCCAGAAAGAAGGGTTTAAAGGAGGTTTATAGCTTAACCTATAGTGATTGAAGAAGAAGACGTTAGAGGTTCACGAAAGCACCTCTAATGGCGACTCTCTCCGATGCTCGGGCCGTCAAGTCCCTCAACAAATCTTCTGGCGGCCGCCGCTTTGTTGTAAGTTACCCTCTGTCTCTCTCTCTCGTTGTTGTTGTGCTATGAATTTGTGAAGAAAGATACAATCTTTAAAGCCTAAACCCTGCTAAGTTGTTGACAATAATGGATGTTTTATTCAAACGAGATAATGGGTTTTTGAGCAGGCTCCAGGGGAATCAAATAATGTTAAAAGATTGAGACTTAGTGCTAATTTCTATTGGATTGGTTCTTCAATGAATATGGAGCGGGGTCAAGAATGATATTGTTACAATTGAGTTGGAGAAAGAATATGAATTTTGTATGTTGGAGATGGAAAGGGGTGGTGTATTTCAATCTGATTCTACTTGGTTACCTATCAAACGAATCTTTAGGTAGTATTGGTGACAGTAATTTTTCTATCTCGATGGAAAACCACAGTGAAGAATAGCTTCGAAAACGGAAGATAAAAATTATTTACATGATATAGATGTTTTATTCCAGTTAGAGGGCTGTTGTATCTCATGAAATAAATATGTAATTTACTATGAACTTGTGAGCAGAAGAATCATCTACCACTTTTCTGTTGGATTCTTTTGAGAGAACTCATCCTAGGGACACCTGAGGATGCCTTATCTACCATAAAAGGTTGTCACTATTTGGGATTTGACTAAACATAGAAGTTAGCGTTCTATACATATTCAGTTAGTTGAAGTTATACTCATCTGTAGCTAATGGATTTACTTCCTTGTTGAACAATTACTTTTTGTTTGTTTATGCACAATATAATATTTTTTTTCTTTGTTTTGGTCTGCCTTCAGTTCAAGACATTATCTCAGAGAATAGAAGAAATTGAAATTGATGTCTATCGGAGCCTTGAAAAAATAAAAAATGAGCCATCTGAGGGATCCACTTTTTTTCGAGACTGCCTCATGGAATGGAGGGTGCGTTTACTACGTTATCTTTCTTAATTCATTCAGTCATAATGTAAGCTGAGGTTTGTGGAAACTGAAAATGAGTTGCTCGACAGAAAATTTCTTTTATGCTGTTGGATTTGTGATCACATTCTATAATTTCTGATGAATCTTTTTTCTATAAAAAATTTTATGCGGAGAGCCTCTCAATAATAATTAAAATTTTATGTTAATAGGATATAGAGCAGGTACTTCCACTGTGGTGTTTGCTCCTTCCATGTTTTTCATAAAATTTTCAATATGCTGAATGCAGGAGTTGAATACAGCGGAGGACTTCATTTCATTTTATGAGGAAATAATGCCATTTGTACAGACATTACCTTTGGTGCTCTTGCACAAGGAAACTATTTTCTCTAAACTTCTTTGTAGATTACAAATGGTGGCACGACTATCACTTGAGCCTATTCTCAGGTAGACTGCAGTTATGGTTCGTTCCTTATTTGACTAGAAACGTATGAAAAAATATACAATTTGAGTGTGCTGATGGTATATGTTGACTATGTTATTGAGGCCATGCGTTGTCTCTCTGTTCATAGTGGTTTTTGTTCCATTATTTTCTTCTACAAATTAGCTTATGCCGAGCATAAGTGAAATTTATTGTTTGTTTGTACAGATTGATGGCAGCATTGTCTAGAGACCTCCTTGAAGACTTCCTATCGTGAGTTTCTTTCCCTTTTTTTAATTGTAATGTACCTTTTTTTTTCCATTTTTTAGTCTGTTACCTTGTAGCCTTGTGGTCGTTTTTGTCTATTATTCAAATGCTTAAGAAGGGCTTAGCATGTTGAGAAAATCTCACATATTGAATGGATTAGCTTTAATTTTGGGTTATTAGTTTTCATTCAAGTTCATTGCTAAATATTTAGGCAAAAAGTGAGCAGAGATGTAAAAGGCTTGGAACATCAACATATTTCAGCTCATAGATTATGCTGGTTGCACTCCATGTGCATCATCACCCCAAATTTCATTGTTTTGTCACAAATATTGGTAGCCTTACTTCAGTTCTGCTTAATTACAGCAATCCTTGAGTTAGATTTTTAGATGTTTCTTTGAATAATTGGAGGATTTCAAAACGAATGCTTTATACATTGCAGACAGATGAGGAAAATGAAAATCTGGAAAGCATTGAATCATAAATTCAAAAATTTTGTATGACACACGTTGCTTCATACTTTTTATTTCATAAGTCCAGAAAAATAGTTTCACGATGCTAATCTGGGAAGATTTCTTTTAATTTCTTACCATAGCTTTTTCATTTGAACCTTTAGGGGTGTATTATCATTCAAAATCTTAATATCCTTCACTTTGCATAGTTTTATTTGCATTTCCTGTTTGGCCAGGTTTTTACCCAGGTTTGCTGATTCTTTGGTCTCTCTTCTTAAAAGTGGTGCTGACAGGGAGCCAGAAATCATTGAGCAGGTCTAATTATGGAGCCATTCATCTGCTTATGCCTCTTATCATATAGTATTCACCTTGTTGAAATGACTTGTTTAACCGAAAAATTCACTTTAAACATGTGATCTTTTTATGCAGATTTTCACTTCTTGGTCATACATGCTGATGCACTTGCAGAAATATCTAACACGGGACATTGTATATGTTCTCAAGTATGTTTTTTATTAGCTTTATAAATTGCTTTCTCCAAGTAAAATGCTTTCAATGTGCTGGTACTTTTGTTGAATGCAGTCATGGAGAAGATCAACTTCAAAGTGTTTTGTTTGCTAGGAAAGGATATGAGACTTAAGTTCCCGTTTCTGATCAAAATTTGAGCACGATCATTTACATAATTTGTTATTTATTGTTATTTGGAACTATTAAGTAAGATCTGAAAATGCAAGGATTCTTAAGTTTGCTAATTTCTGGTTTGTAACAGTAGCTATCACCTGACTCCAGAGTGCAGCTGAATCCATGTGCTTGAGTTGTTTGGATTTAAATGGATAAATCAATCAACTCATTACTTTCCTAAGTGTTTTTTATTTTTGTGAACTACTGAGAGTGAGATTTGCCTGAAAAAATAGAGTCCAAATATTTGCTTCTTTTGAAGAAGTAACATTGGAACTATTTCTGCAAGAGGATTATAGTAGTGATAGAAGATTATAGTAAGAATGACGAAGCAATAACAAATGGTTCATTTTATGTATCTGTATCTGATTTATTTTATAGATAACATGGTAAATTTTGACAATGGCATGTAAATCATAGAATTTCATCAACTTTTACTCAACTGGAAAATGATTTAGACTCTTGTGCAAGTAATTGAAGTTCTGTATTCAGTCAGTTGCGTGAGACTACAAAAGATCTCATTAAGAATGATCGTATATTTCTCAAATATTGGTCTCTTAACAACATTTCTTGCTGAGCCTATAGTTCTGTGAAAGTAGAAAGAAAACATTTTAGCTTCAAAATGATCGAGTTGTTAATGGCATCCAATTTTAAAATTACAGCAAGTTATATGGTTAAAGTTTTAGAGTGTAATGCTGTTTCAGTTCTTATATACATATATAATTTGTTGTCTCCACCAAGATTCGAACCCTGGTAGAGGGGCATGTTTTAGACATCCTCTCCAATGAGCCAGAATGCCATTGATAATACTGCTTCAGTTCTTGCTCTTATTTTGGATGCTTTGTGTGGTTACTGAATTTATGCTGTCCAAACACATGATATGTCAAATGCAGATCATGTTGTCATACTAGATAATTGGTTGTTTATGCTTTTATTATAGCAGTGAACTTAGTTTTGGTTTTTCTATTGAAGAACTAGGAGAATCTTCAATCTCTGTATCTGCTGGCACTGATCAGCCATTTCTCCTAAATATTTTTTACTTTTTTTTTGAAGGATCACAACAAAATTAAGATATTATCCAAAGAGTTACGTAATAGAGATCATGGCAGCAGCAACATCATTCTTGCTGAGAAATGCTCCTAAGGAGCAACATAGGAAAGGTATGCCCATTTTTTAGTCTGTTGGAGTTGTACTTTTTTATAATAAAACTCAGGTTTTGCAGAAACTTATGAAATATATGGACTTGTTGTAATGCATAAAGGAGTTAATTTGGTTTTGAATAGCATTTCATGTTGGTTTTGATCTCTTCCATTCACATGTTTTGTTGTATTGTTTCAATATGAAATCCAAGTTTCACCTAAAGTTAACAATGGGCAAAGTTTTGCTTTTCAGGTATCCGAAAGATTATCCTTGAGGTTGTGAAGAAACCAGTACCTCAGCGGAAATCTGGAGTCAGCGCTTTACTTTATCATGTTACGAGAGGAACATCGTCAAGGTTTCATTCAAAGGCAGAAAGTATACTGTGGCTTTTGACTGACAACTCAACATTTTCCATTGGTGATAAATTTGAACAAGGCAAGCCTTTTAATACTATCCTTGGACCTAATTTCATTTTATACTTCACTCTTCGTTTGTTATTGTGCTACATAACATGTCATAAAGTTTATCTTCTTCATTTAAGAATAAATTCCACCGTGACTTATTTCGTGAACTATATATAAATCCCTTTTTTTTCCCCCCTTTGTATTCTTTCTTCTCTATTGAGAATAAATTCCCATATAAAGCAAGCATGAGACTGAGTGTTGAGTTGGAATTAGGCATGAGGTGTTTTTGAAACTATCATGTTAAATTAGTACTCGATTTACAGAATGAATGCCCCAATTGAAGATTATCATGCACTATAATTATCCTAAAACTAGTTAAGAAAGCTGTAAAATTATACTCATCTCAACAAGATGTTGTGAAATTTATCTTCAGCTAATTGTCTGTTATTGATGATTATGCAGACTATTTTACCCTGCTTTGCATACTCTTTTAACGTTTTATTCTAGTTGCCTTAACTACTTTTGGATACCTATAATGCACTTATTTGGCACTTAGGCAAGTCATAAATAAAAAATATGGGAAGAGAAATTTTAAAATGAAAAGATCCATTATGATGGCTTGTCCATCCCGCACCTTAGAAATCTTCAAATCTAACATTTCCACTGACAGACCTTGTCTTCTCATTTATGGAATAGCTACTTGGTTGAATTAAAGGACCACAATTTATTGCATAAAATTTGTTATCTTATAAATTTAGATACCATAATCTGCTATTTTTGCATAAACATGGTAGCCTGCTCCAGTCCCCTTTTGAAACTTCGTTATTGGATTAGCCATAGACTTTACATGTTTGTGGCAATTCCCATGTCATCATCAAATAATACAATTCTTGGATAAGAATCTACTGCAGATGCTGCTATACAGAAAGCTGAGTCATATGACATTCTCAGATACCTAGAGTATACCTTTTTGAAGTTTCCTTTTGGACAATTAGGACAAAGTGATGCAAATATTAGACTCAACTTATCTGACTTAAGACGTAGAAGTTTCTGCTAGTCAGGGACCTCCTATGTGGCTATCTTACAATTTCTTGTGGTTTTGTCAGAATGATTACATCTAATCTTAGCCATATTGGCAAATCCAAATGTCTGCTCAAGCCAAATAACACTAGGATGATATCCCTAAACTTGCTTTTGTTAAGAAAAAGGGAGGATAAGCTGCTCACGATTACTCTTTCTATTTGCTGTTAAGAAATTGGAAGATGAGAGAGAGCTCCAGCCAGAGTGTGAATATCATAACCAGCTAACTTTGTAAATAAGTTCACGAAGCAATAGTGTAATTGTCTTTCATGGGTGAATGGCTGATTGCCTACTAGGTTATGATAGCTTCCAATTTTTGTTTGTTTCTAATCTGTCTTCCCTTTGCAGGAGCTGATACCGTTATTGAAGTTATGAGCTCTACCTTTGAGAGATTGTGTGAAGAGATAGAACAGAAGGAGTTAGTTCTGATGTGGAACTGCCTCTATCAGAGGATAGATGGCTGTGTGACGAATTGTTTCTTACTGCACTTAAGCCGGCTTTTATCATTGTTTTTATCTGCTTTACGGAGTAATTATAGGCACACTATGGCTGGTGAGCTCCGAAGTTCCTCATGAATTTTAATTTGTTTATTATCTTTTTGAACTCTTTAACGTTGGAATATATTTCTTCTTAGCATGTGGATTTCCAATTTTAAACTGCTACTATCCTTTGCAGATTATCAACCTATGCTTGATTTTGTGGGATCAATTATCAAGAAATTTATTGTGTCCACCAGTGTCTCAGATGGAAAAGAGCATTTATCCGAAGTTATTGATAAGGTTCTAATGCTAATGTTATGCATTCTTGATGGGCTTAACCATTTAAGAGATATATCTGCCATCTCTCATTGTTCATTGCAATGGGCTCCTGTATTTCATTTGCGAAACCCAAGGTAATCACTACTAATCTATGTTGCATCCTTTTTGCTGTTCTGTTATTATTTAACTGATAAATGTTGCTTGTTTTCAGGTGTTTGACTTTTATCAGTGAACTGCTGAAGAAGGATGTGCAAGTACTATATGAATTCAGATTCAATGTCTTAAGGTAGCATAACATCTTTATTTTCTTATTCAAATTAGAAAGATCTTAACAAGCTGAGATTATTGACATTTTCATTGGACATCAGTGTGTTGAATGACTTGATAGAAACATCCCAGGAAGACGTTGTGTTTCTGCTTTTATCCTTATGTGAGAGACTACAAAAGGAAGCTTTAGGCACTAGCTTCTTCAATGGAACATCTGAAGACCTTCCTAATATTCGTAGTTTCCTGCAGAGGACCATCTGCTCCTGGATTGAACTTATCAACAGTAACGTTCATGATGACACAATATCATCTCGAGTAGATGAGGCCAATGTGGCTCAGCTGTGGGCAGTTATATGCTGCTATCCTCATATGATGAATATCCAAGAAGGGTCATACCTTATGAGAGACTTGATAGATGCAATTGATCGCCTTCTGATCACTGAATCTGGTTTGTCTTTCAAACTTTATTACTTTGTTGTTATGTATATTTATTGTGGCATTGATCAGTGTATTAGGATGTCCCTCATCTCAAGAATATATAGATGTGAGTCCTTTCAATTGTTCTTGTTACTTCCGAATGAATACCTAATAGTAAGTTAGATCCTTTAAAATGTGGAATGAGAACTATAGTTTTGCCGAAGTCATAATCAGTATGTTTGAAAATTTTAAATGGTATCCTTTAACTCTTTATGAATATAGAAAACGAACTATATTGTGATAAGAAAAAAAATATTATTAGAACTTTTGCCTGATTGGGGGACTGTTCTTGTGCTATTCTTTCAGAAAATATTGCAGCTATCTCAAGACATGCTTGGCAAAGCCTTGTAGGTGCTGCTTTATGTTCCTTTTGCAAGTATGGTAACAAGTCCGGAATTCAAGAAACAGTCAATGTTCTACATCTTGCTGAAAAACATAAAACATCACGTCATGTCTTGTCTGCTATTGCTGATTTTTTGGATTACACGTATGGGTAGGTTGATTTGTTTCGTTGTTCTGCACATCGTGCAAAGCCTGCTTTTCATGGAGACATTTTCCATTTCTTATGATTTGCTTGCTGTAATTTGATAGGCCTGTGCTGGAACCAGATGGCAGGCATAAATTATATCCTCCTGAGTTTGAAGCAAGAAATGTTGCAGATGCAATAGGAACATTTGCTGGTAACTTGTGCAACATAGACAAGGAAATTCGTGTTTCAACTCTTAGAATTTTGTGTCACTACGAACCACTAGCTTGTATAATGTCTACTGAAGATGAGCCACCTGAAAAGAAAATGAAAACTGAAGTTCCTAACTCTTCTGATATGTGTGGCAATGGTGGTGATGTGCGTATATCATTGTTCTTTCATATTCTTTCCTTGACAACTTCATGCTTTATCCAAGCATATCCTGGCTAACCTCTTTCAATTTCCAGGTTCTTCAGCTACTACTCTTAATTGAGTCAACTCCTTTGTCAGTATCTACCAGCAGGAAAGTCATCTTATTGATTTCTAGAGTACAGATGGCTCTCTCTACGGGAAGGGTACCAATAGCTTATATACCCCTTGTCTTGAGTGGGATGATTGGCATATTCTACAATCGTTTCAATTATCTGTGGGATCCAGCATCTGAATGCCTTGCAGTTCTCGTTGACAAGTACACAAGAGTTGTATGGGACAAATTCATTAATTCTGTTAAACAATTGATATCTGTTTTCTTGATGTCTCATGATGAAGATAGTGGAGAAATTGCTGGACGGGTTGAGAAATCCAATGGTATGTGCTAATGGTTCCTCATTAATGCAGTTATTGAACTATTATGTTTTCAACTTTGTTAATGTTATTTTATCCGAGATGACCATATCGGACAGTTCAGTGAAGTACATTTGCTTTTGAAGTCACTACCAATTTCGCAAGTTGTGTTCTTTAGAAACTCATAGGTGGCTAGTGTGCATCCTGCAGCCCTTTTAGCAAGAAAATAAAACTGAATACTTTCTTTGCCTTTTGTTTCCAGAACTGATCAGGCATTTCAATTCTTTTCTGGCCCCTGCGTTTGATGGCACACCACATTCAACTGTTATATCTTCATTGCTTCAATCCTTGCAAAAGCTCTCTTCTTCTGCTGAATCTCATTCTCGACAAATTGTACCACTATTTTTGAAGTTTTTGGGTTACAATAATGACAATTTGGTGAGGTAGGTATTTTTCTGTGACTTTGTTGGTTTATAGAATCATTATTTGGTTTAAATAATATGTAAATGGAAAATTTATTAAACCGTTGGTGCATTTTTTAGTGTCTCAACTTTCAGTTCAGATGCTTGTAAAGGCAAGGAGTGGAAAGGCATCCTGAAAGATTGGCTGGACTTGCTGAAACTTATGCAAAATCCCAAAGCTTTTTACCGTAGTCAGTTCTTAAAAGATGTCTTAAGTTCAAGGTTGGTGCAGCTTTAATATATGCTTTGCTTTTAGAAATTGGTTCCTCATGTTTGCTATATTGAATCTAAAATATCATTGATAAATGTCATCATTTTGTTTTCCAGACTTATTGAGGAGAATGATGCTGAAATACAGATGAAGGTTCTAGATTGTCTTTTAACTTGGAAAGATGATTTCTTAGTTCCTTATGAACAGCATTTGAGAAACTTGATCAGTTCAAAGCAACTGAGGGAAGAACTGGTGACATGGGGTTTAAGCAGAGAATCCGGTCTCATTCAAGAAGATCACAGAGTTAATCTTTTGCCCTTAGTTATTCGTATTCTAATGCCAAAAGTGAGAAAGCTGAAGACACTTGCCTCTCGAAAGGTATGCTTATTTGAATCCTTACTAATCTCATTACCCCTACTTTCTGTTGGTTTTATGTTTCAGTATCTGCACCTTTTGTTGACTTATGTAAATTGTCTCTCTCATTTTTAGCACACAAGTTTGCACCACAGAAAGGCTGTTCTTCGATTCATAGCTCAACTTGATGTCAATGAAATTGCTCTCTTTTTTGTATTGTTGACAAAGCCCCTGCATAGTGGATCAAGTCGAACCAATGGTACCATAATGTTTAGTTCAAGCTCACCTCATGGTTTTATCAGTGAATATTCCCCATCGACTATCTTGAAGGACTTGGCCTTGGAAAATACGACAATCTTGTCGTCGAAAAAGAAATTTGGTTTTTTGCATGTTGTTGAAGAGATTCTTGGGGTTTTTGATGAATCACTTGTCAAACCTTTTCTGGATTTATTGATGGGATGTGTTGTGCAAATACTGGAAAGCTGCTCTTCTAGTCTTCATGTTGCAAAGGCTGCTGGAACTTCTGCAGTGCAAAGTGTGTCCTCAACCAACTTGGAATTGCATGAAAAAGAGAATTCAGCAGAAAATCATATGCTGGTAATTCCTATTACATGGAGTATGCCGATTACTGATTAGTAAGAAGATATAAAATTGCTAGTGTTGGTGCAATGCATATTAGTAGTCTTCTTTCGTATGTTCTACCGTATGGGAAGCATAGTTTCTTGTTGTTCATGTATCCATAACCCAGTTGTGGTGGTAAGAAGGAGGATTTTAGGTTTTCTGTTGTATTTTTTTATGTATTTGCTTGATAACTCTATATCGAAAAAATCATTTTCTAAGAATATACTTCATTGATTAATTTAATTATTATGTCACAACTGGCAGTGTTAATGAAAATTGTTTCCACTTGCAGGCCAACACATCTTTCCAGCAGCTTAAGGACTTGAGGTCTTTGTGCCTAAAAATTGTTTGTCTGGTACTAAATAAGTATGATAATCATAGCTTTGGTTGTCAATTTTGGGACATGTTTTTTACATCAGTGAAACCTTTAGTTGACAGTTTCAAGAACGAGGGGTCTAGTAGTGAGAGGCCAAGTTCACTGTTTTCGTGCTTTTTGGCTATGAGCAAAAGCCATTACCTTTTACCCTTGTTAAATAGGGAAAAGAACCTTGTTTCTGATGTTTTTTCAATTCTAACTGTCAAGACTGCTTCCGAGGCAATTATATCTTGTGTTCTTGAGTTTATTGAAAACCTTTTGAATCTTGATGAAGATTTGGAAGATGGAGATAGTGTTGTAAAAGGGGTTCTTCTGCCAAACCTGGATGAACTTGTCCAAAGCTTGCATTCTCTCTTTCAGGGGGATAATGCGAAAAAACGGTAATTATCATACACTTCAATTATTGCGTCCTTTGAATCTTTTATCATTAGGAATTTGATGAAGTTTAATCATGTAACTCAATTACATTTAAGTGTCTAATGTGAAATTATAATCTGTATTTTGGTTTAAGATGAAACCTGGAAGGCTCTTACACCAGGAAATGGTAACTTTTTTTCCTGAGATGACTAGTTTGCTCTTGGTCGTTTATTGTATCTGGGTTACTGTTGTGTTAATCTAGCTTTTTCGCATCCAATTTTGCATGAATAAATAACAATAAAAATCCAATCACTCATTGTTGTGGTCTGTACCAGGAAATTGACCAAATATCTCGAGGATAAGCACATTAGCATTTTCAAATTGCTGTTGAAGTATGTAACAGATCAGTTACTGGCAAAGAAGATTCTAGATGTCTTGCTTCCGTTATTAACAAATTCGAAGAATTTTGGTAAGAATATTTCCTTAATCTAGTATGAATTTGTGAATATAGTATGAGTTTACCACCACTTGGCTTCTGTGTTGATATGTGATGCTTAATTGATTTCTGCAGGTGTCCATATTGAGATTTTGGAAGTCATTCGAGATCTCATTCCAATATCGGGAAAGGATTGTAGTACAAAGATTCTTAAAACTGTCTCTCCACTTCTGGTATCTGCTGAACTGGATATGCGCTTGTGCATTTGTGATCTTCTTGATACCCTTGCAAAAACTGATCCTTCCATTATATTGGTGGTAAGCTTTATGTTTTGTTTGTCTTTTGGGTTCTTTCTTTCATAGAAACTTAGGACTGTATTTTACTGAAGATCTTATTGCTGTTGAAAATGTAGGCAAACATTGTCCGTAACCTGAATGCAACCTCTGCTGCAGAACTTGGTGGTCTTGATTATGATACCATAGTGAATGCTTATGAAAGGATTGGGGCTGGATTTTTCCTTTCACTTCCGGAAGACCATGCATTAGTTGTTTTATCACATTGCATATATGATATGTCCTCGGAAGAATTAATCTTAAGAAATAGTGCTTATAGGTCACTGCTCTCTTTTGTTGATTTTTCTGCTCTAACTCTTGGTGCGGAACTTAAGAATCACTGTGGAATGGATGGGGAGATGATGGAAAGTACTGAAGGTTGTTGGACAAGTGTAGGAATTCGGCAAATGGTGAAAAAGTTTCTTTTGAAGCATTTGGGCAATGCAATGAATGCAGGAAGCTCTGTTAGGAAGGTATTATAAACCCCCAAATATAGCTGGAGTGGGGGAGTGTTGGGATTTTGTTTCTGAGTCCATTTGATTTGCAAATAACTGCTTGAAACTGAGAAACATCCAAGCCTTTGAACTTCATCTTAATATTACTAATTATGTTGTTTGAACAAAAAGCATAACTTGGTTCCTTCAATTTGCTGTTTGAGAAAGAAGTAAATGAGAACATTTCTTGGTGAAATATACCAAATACTTTCATTGTTATATAATGTAGAATTTTTTCGGCCACAATCGTTGTTTAACTTTTTGTGGGGTTTGGTTAAAAAAAAAGGTTGGGCAAGTGATGTCGGAATGGGTAATAGATACTACTTAGTCTTTGAGTGATTTTCATAATAGATTTCAATGGCTTCAGGAGTGGATCGAGCTACTGCGAGAAATGGTGTTAAAGCTTCCAGGGGTGTCAGACCTTAATTCACTTGGAGCTTTGTGTTCAGAAGATGTTGAACAGGATTTCTTTAACAATATTTCACATTTACAGGTCTTGGACTTCACCTTATAATGGTTGTCTTTTATCAATTAATCCACACCATAAATTTGCTAGGGCCATTGTTTTTCATTCAATATGTTGTGCTAAGATTGATGTTCATAGTGATTCCGCCTTTTCTTCAGAGGCCATAGAGATTTTATTTATGTTTATCAAATTACACTGGCCCAGCTGATTCAACCTGAAAAACCTTAAACTGATCCACTTGTGGTTGGATCAATTAGGAAAAAGCACAAAATGTGCAATTGGGCCAAACAAATCAATGATCCAGTTCCTTCAACCTGAAAGTGGCTGAACTTAAACAGTTTGACCAAGTCTTTTTCTTCGTTTTTTTTCGAACATTTTAATGTGAATACTTTGTCAGATTTGAGCTTAGAGATCAATCCGACATGGTCTTGTCTTTCTTATGGACATAAAACTTATGCTAAAAGAGATGGCCTTAACAAAAATAATGATAATTTAGGCATTCATATATTTTTATCTAGTAATTGACATAGGTTTTCTTGTTTTTCCATATCAGAAGCTCTTTCCACAAAAATAAATGTGTAATTCATTCATATTTAATTACCCTATTTCTGCCTTAATCTGGATTCAGGAAAATTAAACCTTTTGTGCAGAGAATGGTGATATTCAAATAGGCTCATCTGTTGAAAATAATATCTAATGGAGGCCACCAAATTTCACTATTATTAAACAGTCCAAAAAACCCTTTGATTGGCCATTATGTCCTTCCTTATATCTATCAGCAGTTGAAAACATAGTTGATGCATGCAAAAAGTAGTCTAACAGATGCTACTCCTTGATTTTTTTTGTTAACAATATTCAGTATCTTTTAGTTGCAAAAGATTGATTATTTAGCTTCAATTTATGAATTGTCACGAGTTGATATAGGCAAGGGTGAAAGGTCAACGGAATTTTGTATTAAAATAAGTGTCTTGGACTGCAATAATTTTGGATATGTAGTCCTTTTTAGTAGAAGTTTTGGTGGATGACTTAACTTCACCGTGCCAAAATAGGAGGTTAACTTTAATGAAATTGCCTTCATTGCTTGTCATCTAACATAACTCTGAACATATTTGATGTTGAATGCGTCTGTTTATTATTGCTTAAGATGCCTATATGCTCTACTTTGGTGTTGCAGAAGCACAGAAGAGCAAGGGCGCTGGCACGTTTCAGTAATGTTATCAGAAAAAGCAATATGCCAGAGGTAATTATTCCACTTTATCATGTGTTGAAGTCAACATTTTTACCTGGTTGAAATTTATGCTGAACTATTGATTTTTCAGGCCATCATAAATAAAATATTTGTGCCCCTATTTTTCAACATGTTGCTTGATGTAGAAGATGGCAAGGGGGAGCATGTTAAAAATGCATGCTTGGAGGCCCTTGCCTCAATTTCTGCTTGCATGAAATGGGAGTCATATTATGCATTATTGATCAGATGCTTTAGAGAGATGAGCTTGAATCTGAAGAAGCAGAAGATGTTATTGCGACTAATTTGCGCTATATTGGACCATTTTCATTTTCTTGGAACTTGTTCAACCCAAGATGTTAAAGAAGGTACAGATAGCAGTTTTTCAACAACTTCTCAAAAAACTGCTAGTTCTGATACCGTCACTGAAGTACAAGCTTGTCTTCGTAAAACTGTGTTCCCAAAGATACAAAAGTTGCTGGGTTCTGATTCTGATAAAGTCAATGTCAATGTCAGCGTTGCTGCACTGAAAGTGCTAAAGTTGCTTCCTGCTGACATGATGGATTCACAACTTCCCAGTATCATTCACCGCATTGCAAATCATTTAAAGAGTCGTATGGAGAGTTCTCGTGATGAGGCTAGGCTTGCTTTGACTGCTTGTTTGAAGGAGCTTGGACTAGAATACTTGCAATTTGTAGTTGGGGTTTTGCAAGCTACCCTTAAGCGAGGATATGAACTCCATGTGTTGGGTTATACTCTCAATTTCCTTTTATCAAAGTTTCTTACAGATCCCATCTGTGGGAGATTAGATTATTGTTTAAAAGATCTTGTCTCAGTGGTGGAGAATGACATTCTTGGAGATGTTTCTGAAGAGAAAGATGTGGAGAAGATTGCCTCTAAAATGAAGGAAACGAGGAAGCGAAAGTCATTTGAAACCTTGAAATTGATAGCCCAAAGCATAACATTCAGAAGTAATGCCTTGGAACTTCTTTCCCCCATTACAGCTCATATTCAGAAGCACTTGACTGCAAAGTTCAAAATCAAACTCGAAAGTATGTTACACCATATTGCGCTTGGTTTAGAATGCAATCCGTCTGTAGATCAGACTGATCTCTTTATTTTTGTTTATGGCCTGATTGAGGATGGAATAAACGAGGAAAAATCTCAGGGTATTTCTTCAATTGTGGAGAGAAGTGGTCATCATACTCAGGTTCAAGATGCAAAACCAATTTCTTCTAGCAGAGCGGTTGGTGGTAGACCAGTGTGCTCACATCTTATTACTGTGTTTGCTCTTGGGTTATTCCATAACCATATAAAGAAAGTGAAATTGGGTAAAAACAATGAGCATCTTTTGACAATGTTGGATCCTTTTGTAAAACTTCTTGGCAGCTGCTTGAGTTCCAAGTACGAAGACATATTATCTGCATCCATTAAATGTCTTGCTCCACTTGTAAGGTTACCTCTGCCATCTCTTGCATCTCAAGCAGATAAAATAAAAGTCACATTGCTAGATGTTGCACAAACCTCCCCCAACGCCAATAGTCTTCTGGTGCAATCATGTCTAAGTTTGTTAACTGTACTTCTAAGGAGTACTAGAGTTACACTTTCCTCTGATCAGTTGCATTTTCTGATTCGCTCTCCATTATTTTTCGACCGTGAAAGCTGCTCTTCATCTGTTGCCCTTTCACTTTTAAAAGCGATAGTTAGTCGCAAGTTAGTTGTCCCTGAAATCTATGATATTATACTTCAAGTTGCGGACTTGATGGTAAAAGGTGGAGAGGATTCTGTTGGGAAGAAATGCAGTCAGATATTGATTCAATTTCTACTCGATTATCATCTTTCAGGAACCTATTTGCAACAACTGTTGGACTTTTTGCTCAGTAATTTAAGGCATGTATCACGAAAATGCCATTCTCTCTCTGTCTCTATAGGCACATACACCCATGTTATTATCCTTGAATAAAGATTTTTAATTTTCTTTTTGTATGCAGCTATGAGCATCCAACTGGTAGAAAGGCTGTCCTGGAAACGCTCAAAGACATAATAACCAAATTTCCCAAAAGCTTTTTGGATAAACATGCATTGCCATTATTTATGAATTTGGTGATTTGCTTGGTCAATGACAATGACAATGAAATCCGCTCAATGGCTGCTAAAGCTATCAAACTTTTGACTGGGCGTGCTAGTCCACATTTACTTGATACAATACTCGAGCTCAGTCTATCTTGGTACATGAGTGCCAAGCACCAACAGCAAACACCTGGTGCACAGGTAAATACTTGTAACAAGTTTATCGACTTAACTGTTTCCAGGATCTCAGCTCTTGGGAACTTACATGTTAAATTAAATACATCAATGAGCGGGAAGGGAAAAGAAAAGGTGCAGTAGACTTTTTTCGAAGTATGGATGATAGGGAATGTGTTTTAGTTTAGGATTTATTTATGTTAGTAGTCTGATTTTCTATTTTAGGAGTTCCACTCAAATAGGCTTCCTTTGCTTGTAAGGATAAGTGGCAAAAAAGTCTATATATTGAAGTTGTACATTCAGTTAATGGAATAACAGTCGTTTTTCTTTTCCAAAATTTTGAACTTTCATATGTCTTCTGGGAGTGATTTTTAGGTTTTGGAACGATCCTTAGGTTTTTGGAGGTCACTTCTGAAAGCCATTAGTGTGATACTAAAAGTTCTGTTTGTTCAAACCTTTGAAGTGGTCTTAATTCTTGTTACAACTCCTAAGAGTAATTCTTAGACCTGTCATTTTCCTTTTAGTTCCTTAGTTACACAGCCTTCAATTCTAAATTCCAGCAACTAAAGCTTACCTAGGTTCCAGCTACCTAAATTTTCAGCACTGCAGATCTTAGGGACTGTGGGAAGCATACTGGACCTGGTTATGCAGAGTGCATATTTGAATTTGCTGAGACCTGCTAATGATGGTAGCCCTTTATCCTGGATTAAGATCTAATAATATTGGATCTTTTGAAAAATAATGGCCGACTGTCCAAGTTCACAGGAATAGTGGAGAAAATTTTCTGAAGAATACTGTATTCTAACGAGATGATCTTACTGGAAACTCATCCATCTACTTTGGGAGTAGTGGAGAGAAATTTCTGAAGAATATGTATTCTAATGCGATGATCTTACTGGAAACTCATATCTATCAGTTTTAGGATAGTGCCATGGTCTATGATATCATTCAAAATCATTGTTGAAGTGAATGTAACTAAAAGCTAATAATTCCATGTGTTTGTCGAGTTTTGTTTGTTTGGTTTAGCATGTCTTGTAACAGATGGTATCTGTTTACATTGTGCAGGCCTTGGGATTGCTGGTTGATGTCATAAGCACAAGGTTTCGAGACCATATCAGTAGTATATTACCTCTTAGCAGGAACATTTTGCTGTCTGCTGTTAATGCTGTCACTGACAGGCATTCAGCAGATTTTTCTGGTGAAGGTGTTCCTAGATGGAAAGAAGCCTACTATTCACTAGTTTTGCTGGAGAAGATCCTACATTGTTTTGGCGATCTATTCTTTACAAGGGAACTTGAGGTGAAATGAGTTTCATGTGACCTGTTTCCTAATTCATTTATTTTGCTATTCCAGCAGCAGCCTGTTATCTGTTTCTATTGACTTTTTCTTTCACCTCAATGGGACGTTGGAATGCCGTGGAATTCTCTTTGTTATCCGTTGGAATGCCGGATGGCTGAGACTGGACATTCTGAATGTTGAGATTAATCAAATTACCCATCCAACCCTCTAATCACTGGGTTATCACCTTAATTAAATGCTTATATTTAAAGCATGCTGTTAATTGATTACCAATATTTAGATATCCAATGTTCCTGGCCATTGTCATAGCTGTGGTAATCAGTAATTACTATGTTTTCCATCAATATTTTTTTTCTGCTTCACCTACAAAGAAATAGCCTTGTGGAGATGATGGAATTAATTGCAATTGGCTTGAATTTTTGTCCGATATTTGCGAGTTTTCTTTTTCTATAACACCCTTCAGTTAGTGTCATGCAACATGTTGCCTTTGAACTTACTCAATTTTCCTGTTGATGTGTGGTGCTTTTGGTGCTAATTTCCAGGATATATATGTTACAATATGTGAATTTTTGGTACATCCACATCCATGGTTACGCAACATTTCAAGCCGCCTTGTGGCTTCTTACTTTGCTGCCACAACGAAGGTCAGAAGAGAGAATAATGAGAACTCAATTGTAACGTTTAGTCTGATGAGACCAAGTAAACTTTTTATGGTAGCTGTTTCTCACTGTTACCAATTGAAAGCACACGCTATCGATGAGGCTTCAAGCAATCTTATTGTGGAAAATCTTGTTTTTGCAATTTGTGCTATCCATACATTGATGGGAAGAGCAGGACATGTACATCCCCACAAGTTCTGGTCTGCCCTTGAGCAGCAAGATCAGTATCAATTTCTTAAAGCTTTTCAGTTGCTTGATTCAGGAAAGGCAAAAGGATTGTTTCAATATATGATCTCTGATGTACATGAACACAATGACAGAGAACAGTCTGAGAATCTTCAATATTTCTTTGTCTCTAATTTGCTTAAAAGTATGGGAAAGATTGCCCTTCAAAGGGAGGCTATACAGGTTGGTTGGCTAATCTAGGGATTTTTTGTATAAATGCACTAAGCTTTTTTTCAGACTGTTCGAAGTTTCTTAGATTTTTATCCTCACTTTTTTTATGCTTTGATTTCGATGTTTAATTGTTTTTGCCAACTGTTGCTATTTGTAGATGAAGATCGTCTTCGATTGTATTAGGAAAATTTCAGCACAAATCAATCAGGAAGACTGTCGTCAATATGCAATTGACATGCTTCTACCCTTGTATAAAGTTTGTGAAGGATTTTCAGGGAAACTTATTTCTGGTTAGTTTACTCTCTGCTGCTTCTGAGTTAATCTGTTTGCAAACATAAAGCATTCATTTTAGTTGGTTAACTGTTGTTGTTTGGCGCTTCTGGTTAACTGAATTACAAGAAGGAATTTCAATGAGGATAGACTATTAAAATGTTTTCCAGCATTTGATAAGCTATTGTGTTGATTTCAGTGGTACAATTCACTTTAATTGTAGAATATGCTTAACTTTTCCAATGCTCTTTTCTATTTTTTGTTCATATGCAGGCTTTTTGAGAACCTACAAAAAGTGTAGGATAACCAATTGAAGTTTTAGTAAATCTCAACTTTTCTGATATGACTTTCAAATTCTTAAAAACTCTTGATACTTTAAAAGCTGTGGAGTTCAAGTTAATTGCTGAGTAAGGGTATTATCTCAGAGAAGGGTCAATCATAAGAATAGCTAGCAAGTTGTGAGTGAAGAAAAAGAATTATTAACATATAAGCGAGCTTAAGTTCTTGCTTTAGTTCTCTCCCCTCGCGAACTACTGAAAGCCTCCAGGGTCCTATATCTAAACTTGTTTACTTTTAATGTTGTTCTTGATTTCATTTTGGAATGTGTATCATTATGGATTGACATTTGAGGCATCGGTGTTTTTCTAAAGACCATAATTTATACGAAGCTGCCTTTATCAACTTGTTTTATGATCATTTCAACCTAACTGGTTTAAATTGAGTGTTCCCTTCCGGTCGGTAATCTTTACTCGTAATAGCAGATGGTAATATCAATTTGTTTGTTGTATTCTCATAAGAGGTGATGTAGTTTTGTTCCTTTTTCTTTGCGCATCCTGACAAGAAAGTCTGGTCTTTCTTTCAGATGAGTTGAAACAGTTAGCACAAGAAGTATGTGAAAGTATACGTAAAACTCTGGGAATCCAAGAATTTGTGCAGGTTTATAGTGAGATAAGGAAAAGTCTCAAGAGGAAGAGAGATAAGAGAAGGCAGGAGGAAAAGGTCATGGCTGTGGTTAACCCCACGAGGAATGCAAAGAGAAAGCTGCGGATTGC
>JAOTBA010000203.1:3007256-3029188 GCA_025629845.1 Erythroxylum squamatum
GATAAGAGAAGGCAGGAGGAAAAGGTCATGGCTGTGGTTAACCCCACGAGGAATGCAAAGAGAAAGCTGCGGATTGCCGCCAAGCACCGTGCTCACAAGAAAAGGAAGATAATGTCAATGAAACTGGGAAGATGGATGCATTAAGAACTTAAAAGTTTGAACTTTCCCTGATGTTTTCAGTTCCTTGGTGTATAATTCGTGTGTTCTTCTGCAAAATATATGGCAAGTTCACTAATGTGCTTGGAGCAGAATCAGTCCAAAGTTCTGCAGCTAAACACACTCATTGTTGTGATCAAGTGTAGTGTTATAGAGGGAGGTTGATACATGGTTTTGGTGGGAATTAACTAGCCTGGAAAAATTTTGCAGTGATTTTAGTTGTATAGTTAGTCCAGGCTTCTTCTGTAAAATATTTATTGGAACATACTAAACATTGAAAGTAAGAAAGTCTCCTTTGCCTTAAAATGTTCTTTATTTAATACCAAAGAAAAGCTTGTTATTAGATTTTTGTGCCAACAATTTATCCATAAAATTGTGGAGAACAAATCATACTGTTGCAATGCTTTATAACCATATCATAGTTAAGACTAGTCATTAAAAAATTCAATTAGTTTGGTAGGTAAAAATCTTGCACCATTGACTCTTTAGTTCGCTTTTAATTTTCTGGTTTGATTTTTATTTTAATAATTTTTGTTAAAAATGGATTTGTTTATTAGCTGATTGGTCAGTTTTACAAATTAGTCTATTTATAAATAAAAATAAATCAATTAATTTCATTTAAATGTCTCTTTTTTCAATTAAACTTAAAAAAATTTATGAATAAAAATAGTTTCCTTTAACTATATATTAAATTTTTTTAATTTTATTCATTGTTTATCTAATTTTATGCTAATATTGATTGAACCTTTTAAATTTTAAACTTCTTGACTTATAAATTTATAAAGAGCCTGTTTTTAAACTTGTAATCTTAAGGACTCTAAAGAACAAGACTCTAATTCTATTTTGTACTTGATCTCTAATAAAATGATAATCAATCACAACATACATTACACATGAATGAAATATAGAATTATAACATAGATCATTTGCTCCAACATTATTACAATAGATAACTATAGCAGGAGGAATACTTCCTCCCCACTTTAGAAATCCATTTGCTTTTGTAGACACTTCTACTCTAATTGACTTATGATATCAACGTCTTGATTATCCATGTCACTCCATCCTTTGTAGATGGTCTTCATATTTACCAATAAAATCAGTTGTGTATTATGTTTTCAAGAAAAAAGTGTTCACTTACTATTTTCATTATCTACTTGCACTTCCACTATTCCTTTTTAACTTATTCACTGTAATATTTGGGGACTTTTCCCATCTCTTTTTTTTTTCTAGTTTTTGTTATTTTATTATTATGTTTGGATCATTTTAATAGATTTACATGGCTTTTCCCATTAACACAAAAATCTCAAGCTCTCCTTTGGTTCCAAACTTTCAAAACAATCACTAAAAACCTGTTCTCTAGTACTAGAGAAACCTTCCAATGCATTAGAGCTCATGAATTCATCAAAAGTACCTTTATTCACTATCTCACCTCAAATGGAATTACCTTTCAAATTTCTTTCCCTTCAACTCCTCAACAAAATGGCCTTCTTAAATGTTAAATACGCCACATTATCAAAATTGTCCTCACATTTTTACTTTTTGCTTCTCTTCGCAAATCCTTTTGGCTTGAAGCATTCTTTGTTGCCGTCTATCTCATCAATCTTTTACCTAACGTATCTTCAACATAAATCTCTACGTGAATGCTTTTCCATAACAAATTGAACCTCACCTTTCTTCTTGTCTTTAGTTGTGCATGTTTTCCCTTTTTAGCCAATACTCGTCTTGACAAACTTTCATCCAAATTTATTCCTTATGTCTTTCTTGACTATTCCTCTTAATATAAAGGTTATCACTGTTATGATCCAACTACTTTTGAAATTTAAATTTCTCGACATGTTTGATTTCTTGAAAACGTTTTTCCTTTTGCCAGTCCTCCCACCACTTCTGCTTCTTTTTCTCCACCCTCGCATGTTTCTTTATCTCTACCCTTCTCTCCACCATCTCCACCTCCCTCAGTTTCAACCTTTTCACCCTCATCCCGACAACCACCATCCCTTCCAACTGTCCATTCCATGGCCACACGTACTTATGATAACACTTATAATTTTCCCGGCTACATTATTTACTCCATATTTACACAAAACCCTCACAATCCTGATCCCACGTCCTTCACTCATGCCAACAAATTTCTCCATTGGCCTTAACCAATGTTTGACGAGTTCAATATTTTTTTGATTAATACGAGTTCAATATTTTTCATTGCAATCAAACCTGAACTCTTGTTTCCCCTCCTCCCAACACCAACATTGTTGGTTGTAAATGAGTCTTTTTGTACAAAATGCCATCCTGTTGGTACTATTGACCTTATAAAGCACATCTTATTGCGAAAGGGTATCATCGAACTCCCAATGTTGATTACACTGCTACATTTAGTCCAGTTGTTAAATCCACCACTATTTATGTCATTCTCTCCTCAACTATTTTCAGTAATTGGGTTATTCGTCAACTTAATGTCAATAATATCTTTCTTTATGACCTTCTCTAGAACTAGTTTATATGTCTCAATCCCTTGGTTTCATAGACCTGCACTATCCAAATTATGTCTATAAGTTTCACAAAGCCCTGCATGGTCTCAAATAAGTTCCTCGAGCATGGTTTCATCGTATGAGTCAAAAACTTCTTACTCTCAATTTTCTCTCCTCCAAATCTTGTACTTTTCTTTTTATTTACAAAACCTCATCCTACATCACCTTCCTTTTAATTTATGAAGATGATATTTTGGTCACTAGATCTTCCCTTTCCTTCCTTCATGCACTCCCTCGTTCATAATCTCTACTCCTCTTTCTCCATCAAAAACTTAGGACCCATATATCATTTTCTTAGAATTGAAATCCAGCTTACTTCTCATGATCTTCTATTTACTCAAGCCTAGTATATCAAAGATCTTCTTCTCTACATAGCTCTTGACAACCCCAAACCTACACCCACACCTATCACTTCCATTCTCCAACTTTCCAAAAATCATGGCATACCACTTTCTGATCTCACTGAGTACCGAAGTACTGTAGATGCTCCCAATATCTTTGCCTAACTTGCCCTAATATCTAATTTGCTATCAACAAATTCTCTTAATTTTTACAATGCCTTACTGATGTCCACTAGATTTTGGTCAAATAGATTATGCGATATCTTTACTTTGCACCCTCTTATAGCATTCACTTCACCAAGTCCACTACTCTTTCTTTACAAGCTTATTATGATGCTGACTGGGCCGGGTGTTTTAATGCTTATCGTTCTACTTCCGAATATTTTATCTTTCTTGGTCCTAATCTAATCTCTTGGAATGTTAAGAAATAACCTAATGTTGTAAGATCTAACATTGAAGCTGAGTATAGAAACATTGCTCTTGCCTCCGTTGAACTTTGTTGGATATCTTCTTTTTTTTGGCGAACTTGGCTTGTCTCACCTTACGCTAACTCTTTGGTATGATAATCTTAAAGCTACCTTTCTCCTTTCGGATTTAGTCTCTCGTATTTGCACCAAACATATTGAAATTGATATTTACTTTGTTTGAGATCTAGTTGCTCATAAGGCCCTTCACATCCGATATATTTCATCTCGGGATCAAATTGCTAATGTCATAACTAAGGCTTTGTCTTCTTCAACATTTCATCGACTTCGGGATAAGCTCATAATCTTTTCCGAATGTATACTTGAGGGGGCTGATAATATATCTTACCTAATTTTATCTCTAACTGCTTAGTATTTTTTTAGTCCTTATCCCTCGTAGGGATTACTTGCAATCTTTTGGTTGCAATCTTAATATTTATCACATATATTTAAAATATGTATATAAAAACAATGTATTTGACAAATTAATCAATGAAAACAACATCGATTTCCGTTACTTTTCATAACTTCTTCAATAGTCAATATAAGGAGTAGTGGACTGTTGTCTTAATCATTGAAAACTGTTTTGGAAGGGTGCCTAAAAGAAGGGGATGGTCGCTAAGATCGATTGTTGCTTTAATTGGTAGGCTTTGCCAAGGCCGAAAAGGATGATGATGGTGCTTATGATTGTTGGAAGGATGCCTCCTTATTAATGAGTTCTTTATGACTTCTAGGAAAAGAGATAGGCGCTTCATGAGCATTAACTGCGTCAATAATGCCTTTGTATTTGTCACCTAGACCATCAAGAATTGCAAATACTTTATTCCAATGTTTTAAAAACTGGCCGGTGATTGAACCGGAGAAGCAACTGATTCAAGGGTCAATAGTTTAACCAAAATTAAACCGTGATCGAACCGGTCATTAATAAATATATAAAATTTTATTTTATATATTATATATATAAGATAATTTTTAAAAATACTATTTAATTATTTATCTAATTGTAAACTTAATTTAAACCTTCAAACTTTAAAACATACAAGGTTTTTTAAAAAAAGTTCACCAACACAACACAAAATAAAATAACAAAGTTTACTAGTCATATTTTATCAAAAAGATAAAAAAAATCACTAATCATAATATTCATGCAAGCTGAAATCATCAAAATCAAGGCATGTTCTTTCTTTCACCGATTCAAAGGTTTTTATCGGTCTGATCGCAAAATAAATGGGCCAATCACTAAAAAAAAATAAGGGCTAAATCAAACCGTTTTATGTGTCGGGTCATTGGTTCTTCAGTCCGACTAACCAGTTCGGTGCAGTTTTCAAAACACTGCTTTATTCTTGATAAATTGCACATAGTCGGAGACTTTCTTGGGACCTTTAACACAATTTTTCGATTGGTCCTTCATTTATTCAATGTGATCATTCAAATCATTTTAGAGTTGCTAACACAACTAGAAGAGCTAGCTGTTTAGAGAGATTGCATTTAAGGTGCGCACTAAAGATAAAATGGTCCTAATGCTTTTACGTTGTATATCCCAAATTTAGAGGATTAGATCATTTGTTTCACTTATGCTGTTTTTACTTTGTTCTAACTCATCTCATCTACATATTTATGTGTTTATGTTGCATAGCCCAAATTTAGAAGATTAAATTACCTATAGGCCTACATAAATATGTAGATAAGATGAGTTGAAACAGAGTAGAAATAATAAAAATAGAGCAGGTGATTTCAAAGTCAAATTTAGAGTTGAGTTATGATTAATGGTGATATTTGGTTTGGGATAAAGATGAGAATCATTAAGAAAGCTATAGAAATCATAACTTTCTAATAAATATTATATACTCTCAAGTTTTACTATTTTTAAAATTTGTTTTATTAAGCTTGAGTCCGGTCCAAAATTCAATTGAATTCTGGCAAATTAAAGTTTAACTGAGCTTGGAATAAATTTATATTTTTACTTCTAAAAATTAAAAACAATACCGCTTGAGTTCGAGCCAGCTTAAAGTCCAAAAATTTGAAAATAAAAAAGTTCAAGCTTTGTCATAATCTCAATTTATTCGAATCGAGCTTATTGACTTCTAAACGAATCATATTGAACTGCTCAGACCGGACATATTAAATTTATATGTGATCTATTAAACAGTATTAATATTTTGGGCAATACCATTGTAACGTGCATTGATGTTTACTGTTTCAGTAAATAATTTATTTTAAATAATTAGTTAATGGATTATTTCGTTACCTGGTTAATTCCAAAAAGTAACTAATACGGATTCAGAAAAAGATACGAACTGTTGTTTAAGATAAATATTTTAAAAAATATTAACATGTTCAATAAAACGACCGTTCCTTTGGCGGCGGCTACACTTTACGCTCCCAGTGGTCGCGCCCCCCAAATCTTCTGTACCCCTACCCTGTACCAACTCTGTGCCAAGCCATCTCAACCTTTCATTTATATGGGTTCCACATAAATAGAGGGTTGAGATGGCTTAGCACAAGGTTAGTACAGAGTAAGGGGTACAGAGGATCGCGTCCCGTGGTCGCGTGATACCTCCACCGACCCTGCGCTTGAGACACTTTGGTCCCCCACACTTGTCCCAGCGTCAACGCTGTTTGATGGCGACTGTCATCCCCACACGCATGTTCCATTCCACGTGGAAACCCTTGAGTAAAAACCCTAAAAAAAAGAAATTGTAATATTCTCCGATAACTAAAAATTTGATTGGAAAATTTTCCTTAAAAGGGACTATCGGGTCGGGTAGATTTAATAATATTGTCTGTTGGCATTCCAACCTTCTTTCTTCTTTCGGAGTCCTCTATACTTCTTTACAAAACAATTACAATTAGACAATTTTTTTCAATTTTCAATTTTAAAATTTGATTTACTTTACGAACTGGTTAATTAATTAATCAATTTTTGTAATTTTATAAGTTGTTATAAATTGAAATAAATAAATAAATTTTATTCTATAGTCTCTTTTTGAATTAAATTTTAAATTCTTCGATAAATAAAGATAAACTCTTTGGATGATATTTCAAATTCTTTAATTTTATTTAATTTTTAGCTGATTTTACAACCGTTAATTCTAGTTCAAACTTTTAAACCTTAAACATTTTACGGATTAACTTCAGTTTTTAACACATTGATATTGTCTTTTGAAAATCAAATAATGCTAATGATATTTTTCATATTTGAAATAAGATAATGTTAAAATACCATTGTTAGATAAATAAATGATTATATAAAAATTTAATTTTATTGCATTAATTACTAATTCAAAACTATAGTATTTTTGAGGGAAATCACAGATGTGTTACTTAGAGCAGTCATGAGACGGTGTTGAAATTACCATTATGTCCAGTGAAATGAGTGTCGGCACGCGCGAGGCGATTGGGAAACAAAGAGAAGAAAGCGAGAGTCGGATTTGTAGAAGAAAACCCTAAACAGAGAGGTGCAAGTGCAACAACTTGGGAGATTTTGGGGTTTCTGTTCTCTTCTCCACTCGCTCTCCCCCGTCGCGTGCAGTTCGTCTTCTTCCACACGCGGATCAAACCCTGACGGAAAGCAAACATTTTCTCCGAGAGAAGCAGAAAAAGCTGCTATATTTTGTTCCTCTTTGATTTTGTGCTCCAAAATACAGGTACTATGTGCTAAATTTATTTATTTTTCTTGAAGAGTATCTTTTATTACTACTTCTTGTTGGCATTTATCCTGAATTATGTGCTTGTTACTTGTTTTTGGTTTAGGGGTGTGATTTGCTTAGTAATTTGAGTATAATTGTTGGGTCTTTTACAGTTTGATGTGCTGTGGGTAGGTGTTAGAATTTGATTCATGTCTTGGAATCATGGAGAGGATGGGGAGAGAGCATTTTACTTGGTGTTATTGATTTAGTGGTTAGTTGACCTTTAGCCATACCCATGAACTGTTATGAGAGTTCGAGGGAAATTTTGTCGGAAGGAGTTTAAAGAAACCTAGTACTTCTGCTCATTTTGAGTGTATAGTAGCTTAATATTGAGCTTGGAATTTTTAGAAATTGTCACTTGAATCGTGGAAGATCAGTTAACTAAGCAAACTAAGATTTCATGTGGTATTAATCAGCTAATGTTTGTGCAATGGAGGCAATGGAAACAATTATGACAATATGAGATGCTAGTTGTGAACTATCAGTAAAAACCCCTTTTGAGGAGTTACATGAATATGAAAGAGACATAGAAAGCATGAGTAAAGTGCATTGGTACATTTTAGCTTTGGTGTTTGACAGGTGCCTGTGCTTTTGCATTATTTATCAAAAGATTGCTACTTATGCAGCTGGTTTCACTTTAAAAAATATTCCCTTAATACTTGGGTTGACATATTTGTGAATGCAGGGGATACTTATAACGAAAGACTAGTGTTTATTAAGTATAACAGTATAGGGGTTCTGTAGTTGCAAGTTTAAGTTTAGTGAGTGGAAAATGGTCTCGAATACTATTAGCATGTATCTCGCAGGTCCCCAGTCACAAGAATCTGTAAATGCGGAGGAATTCATGCAAATTAACCAATATCTAAATGCAGATTGCATGGTTGCATATTCTGTCTCTTTGATTACCTTCGCAGAGTTTTAGGCAAATGTGTTTACGTTATTGATATATCAGCTCTTGAGAAACACATGTAGTTGTTGGGTTTTACTATTATGACGTTGTCAGTTTCAGTCGGTTAGAACCTACTGTGTTTTTTGAGATGCAGGCAATGAATTTCAAAGAGAAGATGTTAAGGCATAGTGCTTATAAATTGTGAGAAAGTCAAAGGTGATTGCTTCTGCTTATACAATTTCATGGCTAATACTTCTACAGTTCTCTGCTGGAAGCGGCTACAAGTATCTAACAAGAGCTTTCTTATTGTCTTATCTAAGAAACCTTGATAAATATATTGGGTGAATGGAGTCTGTTCGCAATCCCCTCATACAGTTTGCAACTTTTTGTCTTTGGTGTGCTCATCTTTGTAAACTGATTATGTGTTTATCTAACATATAAGCGTTGCCTGATTACAGTACGAACCCCTTCACATTCAGATTCTTTACCACAAATCAAAGAATAAGACAGAATGAAATTGAGACAAAGTTGGAAGTGCAACATTGAGGAAAAACCAAATGGCTAATCACAGGAACTGGCCAGCCATCATCTGCTGTTGAAGGATCTTCAATCATTTGTCTCTGCTATGAGCACATCACTGTGGTTGTAAAGTCTGGAAGACTTCAGGAGTATGGATAGATTTTCTTTTAAATATGTTTTGCAATCTTCATAGCAGTCATTTTTATTTAATTGCAAAACCGTAACTTTGTTTCTCAAGTCTTATTAACGTGCTCAATCTCCTCTTACTGTTTCAGGTCTACTGAACAGTTTTAGTCAATAAGAGGGAAACCCTATCATCATGGACATTGATCTCAGGTTACCTTCTGGTGACCATGATAAAGAGGATGAAGAACCAAATGGAATTGATAATATGATGGGTGAAGAGAAACTACATAATGGGGATGTGGCTTCTGGAAACATTGTGGATGTTGCAGTAAAAGAGCATCATATAGAAGGTGGGGGTGTGCGTTCTCCCACAGTTGTCATGGAATTCACTGAAGATACAAATCTTGAGCCTCTCTCTGGTATGGAATTTGAGTCACATGTGGCAGCTTATTCTTTCTATCAAGAATATGCTAGGTCTATGGGATTCAACACTGCAATACAAAACAGCCGCCGTTCAAAAACATCAAGAGAATTTATTGATGCAAAATTTGCTTGTTCTAGGTATGGAACTAAACGAGAGTATGACAAATCATTTAGTCGACCACGTTCCAGACAGATAAAAAAAGATCCAGAAAATGGGACTAGTCGACGATCATGTTCTAAGACGGACTGCAAAGCAAGCATGCATGTAAAGAGAAGGCTAGATGGGAAGTGGATTATTCATAGTTTTGTGAAGGAGCATAACCACGAACTTTTACCTGCCCAAGCTGTAAGTGAACAGACCAGAAAGATGTATGCTGCAATGGCTCAGCAGTTTGCTGAATATAAGAGTGTCGTTGGTCTGAAAAATGACCCAAAAAATCCATTTGACAAGGGTAGAATGACGCTTGAAGCTACAGATGCTAAGATTTTACTTGATTTCTTCACTCTGATGCAAAATATAAATTCAAACTTCTTTTATGCTATTGATCTAGGTGAAGATCAACGAATGAAGAACTTATTTTGGGTTGACGCCAAAAGTAGGCATGACTATGTTAATTTCTGTGACGTTGTGTCTTTGGATACTACCTATGTTAGGAACAAATACAAGATGCCTCTTGCTCTTATTATTGGGGTTAACCAACATTATCAATTTATTTTGCTTGGATGTGCCTTGATTTCAGATGAAAGTGCTGCAACATATTCTTGGCTAATGCGGACTTGGCTAAGGGCAATTGGTGGACAAGCCCCAAAAGTTATAATTACTGACCAAGATAAAACAATCAAATCAGTTATTTCAGAAATCTTTCCAAGTGCTCGCCATTGCTTTTGTTTGTGGAGCATTTTAGGAAAGATTGCTGAAAATCTGGCGCATGTGATTAAACAGCATGAAAACTTGACAGAAAAGTTTGAAAAATGCATCTTTAGATCGTGGGCAGAGGATGAGTTCATAAAAAGGTGGCAGAAAATTCTTGACAGATTTGAACTCAAAGAGAATGAGTGGATGCAATCCTTGTACGAAGATCGTGAGAGATGGGTTCCAATATACATGAAAGGTCTGTGTTTGGCTGGGATGTCCAATGTGCGGCGTTCAGAGAGCATAAACTCATACTTTGATAAATATGTGCACAAGAAGACTACTGTTCAAGAATTTGTGAAACAGTATGAAGCAATTTTGCAAGAGAGGTATGAGGAGGAAGCAAAGGCAGATTCTGATACATGGAACAAACAACCTACATTGAAGTCCCCATCACCTTTGGAAAAGAGTGTTTCCGGATTTTATACTAATGCAGTATTCAAAAAAGTTCAAATTGAGGTCTTGGGTGTCACGGCTTGCCATCCTAAACTAGAGAGCCAAGATGAAACGAGTATTACCTTCAAAGTTCAGGAATATATAGAAAAGGAGCATAATTTAGTAAAATACCATGATTTCACTGTTACATGGACTCAAATAAGGTCAGAAGTTTCTTGTATATGCCGACTTTTTGAATACAAAGGTTATCTCTGTAGACATGCACTGGTTGTTCTTCAGATGTGCCAACAATCTGCTATCCCATCCCAGTACATTTTGAAACGGTGGACAAAAGATGCAAAGAGCAGGCATTTTTTGGCAGAGGGATCTGAACAGGTTCAATCTAGAGTGCAAAGGTACAATGACTTATGTCAACGAGCACTGAAGTTGAGTGAAGAGGGATCACTGTCCCAAGAAAGTTACAGTATTGCAGTTCGTGCTCTAGAAGAAGCATTTGGAAATTGCATCAATGTGAATAATGCTAATAAGAGTCTTGTGGAAGCTGGTACATCTGTAACTCAAGGCCTTCTTTGCATTGAAGAAGATAGTAGCAGAAGCATGAATAAGACAAATAAGAAAAAGAATCCAACCAAGAAAAGAAAGGTTACTTACGGATTGTGATATCTAGATCAGTGTCCTTATGTCTTTCTCAAATTCTTCAATTGATGACTTCGTGCTCTGCAGGTGAACTCTGAGCAGGAAATTGGGACAGTTAGTGCACAGGACAGCTTACCACCTCAAATGGTTAGTCATACTTTTATAGATAGTGGAAAACAAGAGAAGGGAGAAATGAAAAACCAAATAAAACAAACGAATTGCATTAATATCTAACAAGATGTGGTCTGTGAAAACAAGGCTTCCTTGTCTCTTACCTATGTTATGTAGTCCATCTTTGTTTAGTGACAAAGATTTTTAGTAAATTGAAGAAATAATGAAATGAAAGCAGCACGTTTTCCGGTGGCAATTTTGCTATTTGCAGAACCTTTTAGGTCTGTCGAGAAAGCAATACCTAAATTATTGCTTTTTTTTTATTCCTCGCTTTAAGTATGAAAATTCTTGACTTTTTGTCTTTGAATTGTCTCTTGTAGGACAAATTAAACTCTAGAACAGTGCCCCTAGAGGGTTATTATGGGACGCAACAGAGTGTGCCTGGGATGGTATTGTGTGCTATGAATGAGATTGAATGTGTGATCATAGTAATGTGAGATGACTCTTCCAGCCCTTTTATGTAGCTATATTTTCTGCAGGTGCGGTTGAATTTGATGGGTCCAACACGAGATAATTACTATGGGAATCAGCAAACTATTCAGGGGCTGGTATGTCATGTAAAATGTGATGTGAATGATGGGATTCAACCTTGTTAATTCCATTCATGAAGTGTTGGATATCATATTAACTTCGAAGCATATCGTAGGGACAGTTGAACTCAATAACACCTGGCCATGATGGCTACTACAGTGCTCAGCAAAGCATGCATGGGCTGGTATCATATCTTTATTATTGTGTCTGGTTTTCATACTAACAAATTACGGTAGTGATTTCTTATACACTGTTCTATATTTGCAGGGGCAGATGGATTTCTTCCGTATGCCTACTGGTTTTACATATGGCATTCGGGTCTGTTTGTTACTTTGTTAGATGTGATGTTTTTAGTATTTGGGAGAGTTTCATGTCGTTTTTGCTAACCAGCTTCACAGATGACAAATTCGTTTCTTTAGCAGGATCATCCTAATGTGCGCGCATCTCAGCTGCATGATGATGGTTCTAGACATGGATGAAGAGTATCTTCCTCATAGAAAATGAACACTTGGTATTTGTGCAAACTACAGATGAATTCTGCGACATTGTGCAAATGAAGAGGAACCATTGCAATTTTTGTTTGTGTGAAAAAGTAGCAAGGCTGAAATCTTTTGTAAAGAATAAAACTGTTCATTAAAACCCAACTTCTTCATTTAGTGTCTGTAAAATAACATAGACCAGGATGTATGTAACCATCACCACCTGATACAATAGTTGAGAGAGTTGAAACAATTGTAGTCCAGGTTAAATCATCCCTGTAAAGATTGTTGTAATGTACAAGCATATCAGTCGTAATTTGTTAAAGAAAACAGAAAAAGAAAAACCCATTAGTTCATTCCGGCTCACAGCTCTGTTGTTGCACCTTTTATATTGAGCTCTACAGCAAACATGTTTCCTCTTCAAGATGCTAGAATTGAAATTCTGGTTCATTTATGGCAACCCAACTCCTACACATCTCTCAAGTTTGGTAAATAACCCATTAGTTCTCTGAATTTGCATGATTTTGTTTGTTCTAGTGTTTCTATTACGGGCTGCTGACAAATGATGGTAAAAAGGAAATGAAATGCAACTGAGATTTGACAGGTTTCCCTGTTTGGAATTGGGCATTCAGTTACAGTACAGAGCTTGAATTGCAAGGCTTGCTGCAGAGTTTTAGTGATTGGAAAAGTTCAAATGTTTGATTTTTACAAAGTTCTATGATATGTTGACATATGGAATCATATAACATAACGTAAAAGGATAGAAAGTGCAAGCAAGCATACTTTCGCTTATGAACATGCAAAAGGATGTCAGGGAGTTCATCGGGAAGTAGACAGTGTACCATAAAAGTATGAGAAACAAGCTTCTCCTAATCTATTGCAACCTTTATCAATGTACCACAATAGTATTGGAGTGAGATCACTTTAGATTTTATTAAGGAATTGCTAAGAAAGAAACCCTGTAATTTTGATACATATCGATACATTACTTATAAAAATAGAGATAGTAAAAAACAAAAACATGAATTAGTATGATTAATTTTAAAGTTAACGGACTAAACTTGTTTTAATTAGATTCGATACATATAATTAATTTTAATTATCTTATATCTTTTTCTTCTTCTTTTGTGATTAAAGAAAAACAATACTAAAATTTTAAATTCTTATATTAAATTCTCTTACATTTTAATTTAACTCAATAATTAAATTTCTAAAAATTCACAATTTCTTTTACTCAGGCTATCATACCTAATCTCTTTTGTTAAAAAATAATTCAATAACTTCTCAAAACATGCTTAACAACTTAAATACACTTTCAAAAGAGGGATTACTTACTAAAACATCAAAGAATGCAAGAGTGAACAAGCTCCTAAACACTAATTCTCTAATTTTATTTAACAATCTTTTTCCAATCAAACTTCAAATTCTTCGATACGAAAAAACAATCTCTTTCAATCATATTTCAAATTCTTTAATTGTATTTAATCATTAGTCATTTTTGTGATGGTCTAATTCCTATTAAACGTTTTAAATCTTAACTACTTATCTTATCGTTTAACTTTCGGTTCGGTTTTTAACATATTGACTTTACCCTTTAAGCCCGTTGTTATCTTAAAAAGAATTTGAATATTGACGAGAATCAATCCGATAATTTGAGACTGATTAAGGATAGTCACAAACCTTTGAATGAATTAAAATATGTCTCGTTAAAGAAGTAATGATTGAATGGATAAAAATCAGATATCAGATATCAAGCCTTTACAAGAGTTTAAATACAATAGTTTACACACGTAGAATCCTACGGTTAAAAGAATAAGATCTAAATTTAACACCCTATTAAATAGCTATCAATATTTACAATTTAAACTTATCTCAACAGCCACAAGACTAAATCAAGGCAATACATTGACACGGCATGTGTTGTCTCTATACTCGTCTTTCATAGTCTTGGCTTGAGTCTAAGCATTGATGAAGTATACATCTAAAGGATTTTGTGACAGTAGTACTTTCTATTCAGCTGGCGTCATAATTACATACAAGGTGATCTCCGTTGCTGTACCAAAAGTCTGTTATGCGATGGTTGCATATGAACCTATACAAATCCATCGGAAGTCAAAGATCTGTTGACACATTATGGTCACGAGTATCATCTGCATCCACCATCGTTCCCATACTGCACAAAATAGACATTTTTACACATGATATCACAGACTTTATCCTCTACCTCACCACTAATATGCATCCTAGTCAAATGAAAGAGTTATGCTATACATCTTCCATTTTTTATTCTTTTAACCGGACATCAACAAAAAGAAAATGGCATTCAAAGATTTATTTCCAAATTATCAGGATTTGTTATTAACATTACATCGTATTTTAACTCAATAGTGTCGTCGAGTGGTTCTGAGTTAGGGGCTTAACACATTGCTTGTAATTTTGTGTGATTTGCAGGTTTATTGTGCGTTTTTCAAGATTTATCACTTATAGTCAAATTCTCAGACCACGATTTCTCAGTGACGTGAATTTAAAGATTACCATAGTGACGTACCAGGATTCAAAATGGTCACAATGATGTTGGTCTCAAACCTATCGCCAAAAATATATACTGCAACCCCATTATCCTCTACAAGCTGTAGTGCTTAATGATTTTGTCAAACTTGTTCTTTTCTGCTTATGGATTGTGGTTGTTTCTCAACTGATAGCTCCAATAAGAACACCTCAGCATTAAGCCATTGCGGCCGAGTAAAAATATTTGTGAAAACTAGGATTAACCAGGAACTGACTTAAGTTTCCAGGATCCCACAATGCATTGGTCCTGATTCCATGAATCGGTAAAAAAGGATTATAAGTAGCAGATGGTGGCCATATATGAATGATTATGACATGAAAATGCTCCACTAATCAACAAACTCACCAGCTATATATTGAGACCGTGAGAATGAAAAAGATCACCAGAAAGAAACTTAGTGAAATGGCTGCACCGTTATGAAACTTAGCGACCATGCTTGATTTTCCTGACAATCCTTGCATTTCAAATCCAAGTTACATAGAAACATTTGGTTTGATGTATTTATATTGCAAAGTAGTGCATTGAGAAAGAGTACAAACACCAAATCTTCTTGGCAGAGAACCTGATTTTCACTTTTGGTCTTGGAAATCGACGGCATGCACAAGGTGCACCAAGACAAGGGAATGGAATATCGATGCGACTTTCCTGATTGATTGATCATAAGGTTTCTCAATCTTCTTATGACCTCGAGTTTCATTCCAAGCATTGTCGTTACTATGTACACTGTAAATTCCCAATTTTGGTGCCATCTATTGCTGACAAGGCTAAAGATGGCTGTACTATTTTAGATGATAATCCATAGTAGTTGTAATCAACCATAGTAAAGATATCAAGTTTACCTCATATCTAACACCAAATGTATATATTATAATGCCAACAACTATTAGTTATGACAGACTAAACTTTTACTATTGTTACGCATACGATCTTGGCAAGCATATTGATAGAACTACGGACCCGCAACCAAATACACTCTCTGATGATCAACCCAATCCTGTCTAGCTTGTATGGTTTCTCCAGGATCAATTAATACTGAGCTCATTGTAAGGTCATCTACTGCTCGTGAAGCATGGAGTAAAAATGAAGGTTACGTATGCATCCACTCCAAAGCACAGGTACATTGTCAAGTCCAGTTTTTACAAATTGAAAAGGAATAATTAAACTATTACTCAATACATGCAACGGCAGAAAAGCATTTATGATCAATTGGTTGCACAAGTTTATGAGATGATCATCTAGTTCAAGTGATCACAAAATGGTTCAGGGCTTGTCTATCACCATTTCACTAATTCTTTGCACACACGTCTTGCACTTTTTTTTTTTTTACCAATATGGTGAGAGATTATTATTATCATAAAAATTAAAATATTATGTTAATAAAATAATAATTATTTATTTAAATAATAATAATTATTAGTAACCACTAAAGAATTATCATAGAACCAACTATAAGTTAACCCCCCTTCAATGAAAGTATTACCACTACAACAAAGTAGCCCTTTTGCTACTTTTTTTTTTTCCTACGATTTTGCTAAAAGTTACCCCTTGGCTACGATTTTACAAAATCATAGCCTATTAAAATAAAACTGCTGACGTTAAATGATTCCCAAGTTTTTAAAAACTATTGATGATGTTTAGGATATGCTACATTTTATATACGTAGCTAATAAGATTTGACAACATTTTTTAATTGTATACTTAGTTTCGTACCTGAAAATATTTGGCGAGAACTCTGAACTTATTTTCATAGCAAAATACTTTTAACTACGAAAATTCGTAGCTAAAATACACAAATTTCATAATATCAACTATAAAAATAGATTTCGTAGTTAAAAACATTTGTCTACAAAAACAATTCTTAGCCAAAAGAAGAAGAACAAAAGATGATGAAAACGATATCATTTTGTCAACTAAAATGACGTCATTTTCTGCATTTTGATATCCTAATGCATTTTGATATCCTAATTAAGAAGCTGTCTTCTTCCTCATCTGTTTTTCCTTCGTCTTTGTCCTCATTTCTAGTAGCTACGGTGTACTCGTCTAGTGTCTTCATTTGTCTTCGTTCATCTTCATCCGTCTTCTCTCTAATGTCGTCATGTTTTCTCCAGCAATTGCCAACATCTATTTTGCCTATTCACACGAGGGTTCTTGTTACGGTTTAAAATGTCCCACATCGGTAATAAAAGGAACTAATGTGTAGTTTATAGGCTTATGAGCTCTCCCACCCTTCAAGCTAGCTTTTGGGGTTGGTTCTCTCATAAGTCCTATAACAATTGGTATCAGAGCCATTGGTCCTTAGAGTGGTGGCCCACGGAGTGGTGGCCTGGGAGTGCCAGCCGTGACCAACGTGGCCGTGACCAATGAGGCCATTGGTCCTTATGGAGGGACGAATGTTACGGTTTAAAATGTCCCACATCGGTAATAAAAGGAACTAATATGGAGTTTATAGGCTTATGAGCTCTCCCACCCTTCAAGCTAGCAATTAATGTACACCACTACTCCATAAACTTGTCTTACACACAACACACGTATATTAACCTCTGTTCAAAGACACACACATAAGTGTTTGTTCCCTTAACCATTAACGCATAAAACTACAATCATTGTTTTTCCACAGAAGCGATTCACTTTGATTATAATAGGAGACGTGCACAACTCCAACACACTCAAGCAAAAAATTCCACTTCAACCATGCAACAGCAACGTCCCTTTATTTTCTGTAACCAACAAAATGCACACAATTCAGCAATATCTTTACCCAATTACTAACATATCTAGTAGTAAAACAATTCCAATATCAACGTGATAATAGACTCTAATCGAAGATAGGATTCTTTTTCAACAAGAAGATTATCCATATAGTTATTTTGAATCTAAGTCATTTTTCAATTAATATCTTATACATAGACGGAGCTACGTGGGGGCCCATGGTGCACTGGCCCCCCAACATTTAAAAAATTAAATATATTTATTTTTAATATATATATATATATATATATATATATACAAGGATGGAATTATTTGGAACCTATTGGTACACTGGGCCTCTCAAGATTTTAAAAAATTAAATATTTGGGCCCTCTTATCTTAAACTTCTAGCTCCGTCACTGATCTTATATATCCAATTAATAAATAATGCCAAAATTAATTATTTAGATATATAACATATATCATAATAAACTCAATCTGGTTTTCCTCGATTTTTATCGTATTGTAGAATATGATTTTTCCTCGATTTTTATCGTATTGTAGAATATGATATTATCAAGGGTGTTCGCTGGCAATGATGGTCTTACTCGTTTATGCGTATTCACCCGTTGAAACAAAACATACGGACCTGATGACGGCTTGGACAACGATCTTGAAGCCCAAATGGAACGTTTCATAATGACCAACACGATAAAACTTTGTCCATGACATTTGGGGTCGATGACTGCCTATTGAGTTATGTATTGATTCAAATATAACTAGATCTTAATTTTAGTTTAATTTGTGACCTAATAATTCAAACAATCTTTATTTTTAGGAATAAGTTATTTGTTTTCTAGTCAATCACGATGTTAGTAGACATGTTAATAACCATATAAAACGTGGGCTTCACTTTGCTTTTGTTATTCTTGTAAGGCCATAAGTCTATAGCCACATGAATTACTGATCAAAGACGGGACTCCCAAACTATTATTTGTCCTTAATGAGAGATGACAAAAGTGGATGGTCCAATGGGATCCACCAAGACGAATGCCTTTGTGTGGATGGTGTTGAATGTTGGCTCAAAGAAAGTCAGAAATGGAAGCTACTTTCGGTGATCAAAAATGGTGGCTCAACAATGGAGGTTTGGTTTTTTCCGGTGATCAACAATGGTGGCTCAATAATGGTGGCTTTGTTCACACCCATTGAATTCTCTATAAATGGGAGGAAGAACAACGAGAGAGTTGAGAGCTAAGAGCAGAAGTTGTGTAGTGTGAGAGAGAGAGCAAAATTTCCGAGAGGAAGGAAAGAGAGAGAAGAATAGTGAAAGGGAGAGAGAAAAGAAAAATTATTTATATTGTTTTGTTTTCTCTTTTCTAGTAGGAGCTTGGGTTAATTTTGGGTTTCTTGAAAAATTGAGTGATAAACACTATTGTATACTCTCCTTGATTATAGTAAAATACTCAGTCGTCTCCAAACTGGACGTAGGCATTGCCGAACCAGTATCGAGGCCCTTTCAATTACGATGATTTGACAAGGGATGAACAGGTTTGTTATATCATTATTCCAGGTCTTTGTCTGATCACAGAGGCAAGTGTAGTTTATTTGAGGCACAAAGTTTATCAATTTGCATTGTTAAGAATATAAACATAGACGAAATTATGAAACTTCAATTGTATTGAACTTACTGTATTGTTTGTTGTACAAAATGCAGCTCATAGGACAGGGGTATGGATTGTTATTGCTGTATCAACAACTGTAATCGTAGCTCTGATGGGCATCTTCTAGTAATTGAGATGGAGAAGGGTGATATTATAAGGTAACACTAACTTCCTAAGCTAACCTTGAAGCCCATGGTTATCACCTAATACTAACTTTCAAGCTCCGGATATTATCAATCCTGAACAGAGAAGTGGAGAATGGGATTCAAACCTGACAGAAGCAAAATCAAGACAGTTCCTATCTGGGTCAATTTGTACAAAACTCCCCTTGAATACTGGTCATTTGAAGGATTAAGCTACTTAGCTAGTTACTTAGGTGTTCCCCTTGCTATGGACGAAAATATCGCGAAATCAAATGAGTTGGTTATGCAAAGGTGTGCATTGAAGTGAAACACAAGAAAATATTGCCTAAATACATTCCTCTCGTGAAGTATAATTGTAGTGGAGAATTGGAGGAGGATAAAATTTTATTGTTTTATCCTTGGAAAGTCGTATATGAAAGAGGGAGGCAAAGTTTGGGTCCCTATGATGAATAAGAATGAGGAGGGTAATGGAAGAAATGTGAAACCAAGCACACTAGAAAAATCAGTAGCTGGGAATGATATTGTTGCAGAGGACAAGAAGGAAAAGAATGTGAAGAATCTAAATGATGTAACTGAAGTATGTGAAAGTGAAGAAATTAAAGACGCGGCCAGTTCAGATGGTATAGGGGATTCTAATGTTGTTATTTTGAATTTAGTTGGGAAAAACAATGAAGATAAAGTGCAGAATGTTGAATATGTTGTATGTGTAAATAGAGAAATTCAAGAGGAAGCAATTTCCATTTCTACAAAACCAAGTGCTGGACATGAGGATGCAGAAGTGGAGAAAATGGAAAAGAACAAGCAACAATCTAATTATAATATAACTAGTTGAGTTGAGGACTGAACAAGTTGTCACACATATTTCTCAAAGAAAGACAGCTCTTGACAATTTCAGTGCAGACAACGTTGAGAATCTAGACAATGGCGCAAATGTTCACCACCCAATATTTGGAGCATTTCAGATGGATTGGCCCAATAGGTTAACTCCAGTTGTGACTGTTGAGCAGCAACTGTTGAGCAAACTGTGAATCAGGGGACAAGGGATATCAAACAAACAGAAGATGGTGATACCCCACTAGCTGTAGACCACGTCTCAAACATTTTTGGTGATTTTTGCTTGCAATCCAAATTTACGAAAAGGAAATCTGCTAAAAAGAGAAAGTAAAATCTCAAATACCAGAAATGGTAAATGAGCTTTTTCATGAAGATAAAAGTTTAGTAGTGCTTATAATTGTTTCTTGTTGTTGTTTATTATGCAAATAGTCAAACTATCTTCCTTGGAGTTCTTGTTGTTTATTATGCAAATAGTCAAACTATCTTCCTTGGAGTTCTTGGGTCATATTGCAATATGATGATAGGCTTAAAGCCCTAACTCGTTGTTATTAGATTAAGTTTTAACTATAATTTAAATTCTTTTTCTTTTCTCAAAAAAAAGTTTCTAAGAAGCTAATGACGTGAGACAGACCAAGTTATGCAAACAGGAGCTACGTAAAATTATACAGTATTTCAGAAATCAAGGCAGCAACGAATGGCTTCTCATTAGCAAATAAACTCGGGAAGGGTGGTTTTGGTCCAGTTTACAAGGTAAATTCAGATCAGATGAAACAAACAAGAAAGTTGAGCAGCTGCTATATATGTGTACAACAGCTAAAGTTGAGTAGTTGCTATACCTGTGTACAAAAGCTTAGCTGTTAGTTCTGAAATTGTCGGGGAAATTTGGTCAAGGGCAGGAAATAGCAGTGAAGAGGCTATCAAGAAGATCAGGACAAGGGCTGGAGGAGTTCCATGCTGCAACACAGTAACCTTGTCAAGCTCTTAGGTTTCTCCGTTCGAGGTGAAGAGAAAATGTTGGTGTATGAATACTTGCCAAATAAAAGCTTGAACTTCTTCTTATTTGGTGAGTACAATTTATTGTTTTCTAAGTTATCAGAATTACCAAGTTCCAACTCTTAAAATCATTTTAGAAGAAAGCTCTCTTTTCAGTCTTTCAATTATTAATATTCTAATTCGGTTCTTAAAATTTTCTAATTATTACATTAATATTTTCAATAAAAAATTTATATAGCATTCAAATTAAATTATATGATTTATTTTGAAGATAATTATTGAGTATACTTGTGATTTTTAATTTTTATAAACTTTTTCATTTCTCTTTCAGACAAAATATTATAATTTTTCCTTTAAATTTTTTTATAACTTCCTTAAAGGTTAAATATCCAAATATTTCCTCCTTTTTAACATAGAAATAAGTTATTTTTTAATATTATAAAAATATTTTTTATTTTTTAATATTATAAAGTCACTAATTTTCACTTAATTCATTCGTGAGGAAACTTCATACTTCAGTCAAATACTATTTATAATATTTATAATAATCTACGTTGAGAATAATTTAATAAGAATTGAATTTCTAATTTAAGAGAATTGATTAAATTAATTTTTTATAAATTTATAAATCTTTTTAGGGGGCGCTTGGATGGAGGAGGGTAATGGGAATAGGAATAGGAATGAATATAGTGAGGAATGGGAATGGATATAATCATTATAATTATGATGGTTGGTTAAGATGAAGGAATGATTACCATTACCATTGATAGTGGTTGGTTTGTT
>JAOTBA010000203.1:3054962-3069472 GCA_025629845.1 Erythroxylum squamatum
TCATTTTAATAAATAATATTACATCAAAAGATTCAAAACATCCAATAAAAAGAACAATAAATATTACAAAAAGAGTTAATGACGAAGAAACAATCAAGTAGCAGTTATTTTAATATTAAATCTTGAATTGTTCTTCAATCTATAAGCTCAAGATTATAATCTCTCAATTTTGCACTTTTATATCAAGAAGTGAAAGAAATTTTATATGATTTTATAAATAAAGATATATCTACAAACAATTTGAATAAAGTGTAAGAAGGCTATTAAAACATTGCATATCTAAATAACTACTATGATTTATTTCTAGCGATTTCTCCTTGGTAGTTTTATTTTATTGTAAATTCTGATTGACAATCAATCTCTTTAATTAATTAGTTAGGTAATAGTAAAAAGAATTATTAGATTTTCATCGCTTCTTTGTTGGATTAATATTTTATTGACTACTGTATTACTACTAACAATAGATGTAGTTTTTTTTTTGATAAATAACAATAGATGTAGTTACCTTAGGTTGTGAGTAATATTTTTCAATAAAGAAAATTTTAGCAGAAAAAAAGATTCACTAAGTTTTTGACCCTATTATCAAGATAGTAATTGGTGTTTAGAGAATAAATTTTAAAAACTTAAAGTATTACAATAATTATTTTATTATCTTAATTAATAAAATATTTTCTTAATTATTTTTTAAATAAACTAAATATTATAACTAATTAAATTTTTTGCCTAACAAAATCGTTAACCATAATTTTATAATCCCTAAAATTCTCCACCAACCCCAATTTAATCTTTATTATCCTCTCTTATTGTTGTTTTCCACTGTCTTTTCTTCTTCTTTGATTGCACCACTGACGACTTTTTCACCTCTTTTATTTTCTTCAGTGACATGTTCTTCTTTTTTCATTTTTCTTTTGACGCTTTGCTTTCCACGACGTCGGGTCTGCGTTGGTGCGGAGGAACGACGGAGCTTCGACCGAGGGAGAACGACCAGGGAAAAAGAAGACCTCGAAGAGCCAAAGAGCAAAGGAGACGAGCATGGAGGAGAAGACGACCACGGTGGAAAGAGCCGAGGCGGCGGCGGCAGCGAGGAGGAGGCGGCGGTGGCGAGGAGATGACAGATGAGAGAAGACGAAGAGGAGGAGGGGCGATGAAGGTGAAAGTCGGGAGTTAGGGATTTTTAGGTTAATAATTTTTCAATTTTGCAATTAGGTCCTTAAGTTTTTAAATTTTTACGGTATCGGCCGGTACCGACCGAAACTACGGGTACCGGGTGGTATCAACCAGAAACCACCGGTACCGGCCGAAATTTTTGGCCGGTACCGATGGTTATATGTACCGTTCCGGCAACCGGCCGGTACCGGCCGGAACGGTACGTTATCCATATCACTGGATTTTAGTGAAAAAACGTTAATACACATAATTTAATGGAAGCAATATTTTACAAACACATTTATGTAAACAATTACTTAATTTTTTTTTTTAGATTAAATACATCAGGTATTTTGTGTTTTTGTTTTAATTTTCCTCTTAAATTCTAAAAGCTATTAAATATTTCCCCGTATTTAACTGTTGATTTTGTAAGAACTTCCTGACATCAAAGTTTAGTATTTTTAACAAAGAGCATGAAACATCAAATTCGATCCAATTCATACCTATAGTAGTTTGTATGTCTATATGATGTCAGTTTGCAGTTAGATAAAACTCTTAGGCTATGTTTGGTTGGACGTAAGATTTTTAATAGAATGAAATGTAATAGAATCGATTGAAATCGAATGAAATAGTTTATAATAGAATAAAATGTAAATAGACGTAATATTAGAAAATTGTTATTTGGGAGGGATGGAAGAGTTCATAATATAATATAGTGAAATGTTATTTGGGTGAAGAGTTTATAATTTAATATAGTGTAAAGTTGTTTAACATTTTACATTCCATCCTAAACCCTCCAAATCGGAGGTTTTTCATTTGTACTGTTTGGGATGGAACGAGATATAATATGAAATCCTCCTCTTCCATCATATTTCATTCCATTATAAACTATCAACTCAATCGATGGAATAATATTACATTTCATTCTATTTCATTAATAAACCTCAATCAAACGTAACCTTAAACTCTTAATATAAATCAACATTATGCAATGTGTTATTTCCCTTTGTTTAAATGATACCGACTCACTTATCTAATGGACATACAACTTGGTAACCACTAAAAATATTAATAACAATTAATATCAAGGAGATATTTAAAATAAATATTTCTACAAACTCTAGTGCACAAGGCTCCCAGTTTTGCGAAGACCGAGAGATGGTCATCAATTATACTCAACATTCCCTTTATATTTTACAAAAATATTATCTTCTTGACTCGAATTTATGACATTTCGGTCACAAAAGAGTTATTTAAAATAAATAATTAAGTATAAATTATTTTTTATCATTTTTAAATTTTAGGAGATAAATTAAAAAAGTTAAATCATAAGCAAGTTCGGTGTATTTAATCATATTTTTTCCTAAATTCATCCATGAATGGACACTAATTTTCAAGAAAAACTTTCCACACTTCATCTTCACGGAGTTACTTTCCCTGTTTCGACAGACATGTATACTTATCGTATTTCTATGTACGGTTTTTAAGGGATTTGAGAAAATATTGATTATATCTATATAAACTCATATATTTTATCTGAAATTTTTTAAGGAAACCAATTATAAATCTTACTTTTATATAAAAATCACTTTATATTTATTTTTTTAGTGTAAGATAATTTTATTTATAAATTTTTTGTAACACGTAAGATAGACCTTATTATATGTCCCGGATCGTTCATGAAAGGGTTAAAAACGAAGGAAATGCAAAAATACCTGATTTTGGTTCCATCTGTACTCCTGAAGCAGTTTTCGAGGCCAAAACGAGCTCTAATCTCCTGGGACCTTTATGGAAAACGTTCACAGACACGCGGTTAACGTCTTTCTACAGTTTTCTCAAGACGTAAACGCTTTTAACAGGTCAGAGGATCCATATTCTTACGAATGATATAAGTAACTGAAGGAGACCTTAACTTTTATATATAGCTTCCATATCAGGCTTCCCTATGACAAGCTCAATATAGGTCCGGTCTACACTAATCGAGATCTATTTTTCTCTCAGACTTTGACTCATTGATTTAGATCATTTATTGTTCCACTTTATTACCTTTTTCTTGATCAAATTATATAACTTAACTGATAAGTTATTGAAAATCTAAAAATACAATTAATAGTTGTCCAAATTTATGAGAAAGGACAAAATTGTCCAACATTCTCTCCCTTGGACAAGTATTAATTACAGTTTTGACTCAAGTTTAAAAAGTTTAAAAATCGGTTTAAGTCACGCTACTGTATTAGTACCAAATTTTAAAAATTAAAAACATTTGATCCAAAGGTAATGAAAGTCTAACATTCGGTCCTACAAGACTTTTGATATCGAAAAATATCAAACACATGTGTCATGTATGACACAGGTCCAATATAATCACGAATATCTAATACATCACTAACATGAATGGGAAAATGAAGTGTAGCAAACTAGGATGAAACCTGTATGATCTAAAACGTATCATCTTCGCTTGTAGGTCTCGATTTCTCCAACTTTATGCTAAATTACATGTGCTAAACTGCAGCAGAGAAATCATGTTTTCTCTCACCGAATGCTAAACAGCATTATAGAAAACTTGTTTTCTTTCACTAAATACTAAACAACATTAGAGAAAACTTTTATGCTCTCCAACTTTATGCTAAATTGCATTAAAGAACACCTTTATGGGATTGAAAACTTATATGCTCCTATATTATGTTAAATTTATGGATATCCATACTAAACTGTATGTGTCAAAATGACATAGGCTCAAGGTCAATCTTTATATATGCCCAATGACCTTTAAAATGCGATCAACACAAATCTTAATGCTTTCATATGTATTATAACTATACACAAGAATAGTTATTACTGAGGATAAAAAGATGATCATCAATATTAATAAATAATTATAATGTTATAATACATCAAAATGTACAAACTTTTAAAGATCAAATACAATGATCCCTAACTACTGCTATCCAAGGACTTTAACACGCCTATACTGAATACATGTTTAACAAACACTAGTGGGCGAAGTCCTTTAGTCAATGAATCAGCTAACGTCTCCTCAATCCTGATGTGCTCCACTTCAACGTCACCCTTCTGAATCAACTCCATTATGGTCAAGTACTTGATCTCTAAATGCTTAGGCCCTGTGATATTCTTATTGTTGTTACTGAACAACACTGCAGCAAGATTATCACAATATAACTGAATGGGTCTAGCTATCGAATCTACCACAAACAACTCAAAAATCTTACTTTTAAAGCCAAACTACCTGTGTAGCAGTTCCATAACATGCAACAAACTCTGCATGCATGATCAAGGAAGTTACTAGTGTCTGCTTGGCACTCTTCCATGATACTGCACCATCTGCCAACATAAAAATATATCCTCAAGTGGATTTACGATCATCCGGATACATAGCAAAATCAGAGTCTGCATACCCTGTGAGGTTTAAATCGTTGACTTTCCTGTATGTCAACATATAATCCTTGGTACCCTTTAGGTATCTCAACACTCGCTTAACTACATTCCAATGGTCTACAGCTGGGTTAGCCAGATATTGACCCAGCAGTCCAACAGCAAATGCAATGCCCGGTCTTCCATAGTATGCCCCTCCCCTGTCAGATCTGACAATCTTTATTGATATTTCCAACTGGTTCTCAACCTCAGTCTTAAAGATCTTGAACTTATCAAGAACTTTAAACTTTTCCTTAAGCAAGAACACATAACCATAGCGGGAATAATCATCAATAAACGTTAGAAAATATCTAGCATTGCATAACGTGACTGTATAGGGACTACTAACATCTATATGTATGAGGTCCAATAAACCAGAAGCACGAGTTGACCCTTTTTTTCTTTATCTTGGTCAACTTATCGCTACAACAATTGATACATGTTTCCAGATCACTGAAGTCCAGAGTTGGGAGAATGTTATCCTTTATCAAACTCTCAACCCTCTCTCTGAAAATGTGACCAAGACGTTTATGCCACAACATGTATAATGTTTCCTTTATGAAGGCTCTCTTTCGAGTAACAGGTTCGGAAACATAAGAATAGACATACATTTTGCTAGGAGTAAGACACATTCTATATAATCCGTAGGATAAGAAGGCAGTTCTGATATGTCTTGTATTGATAGAAATATTACAATCAAAGTATCAAATACAAACGATAACCCTCTTTATCCAAAACTAATACAGAGATCAAGTTTCGTCTAAAAGACGGTATATAAAACGTGCCTCATAAAAATAATACAAATCCCTATCTAGGTTCAAACCTACATCTCCTACATAAAAAACATCCACGTCCTCATTGTTGCCGACCATCAGCTTCTCCTCTTCTTTAGTCAACCTTCTCTTGGATCTGAACCCCTATATTGTGGAAGCAACATGGTTAGAAGGTCCATTATCTAACCACCAAAAACTTGATGTGGTTATAGCTACATTGGATTCATGAATCATATAGGCCGAGGAGTTACCTGACAGTTCCTGCTTAACCTTCCACAACTTGTGCTTCTAGCAAACAACCTTCATATTTTTAGGTCATATGGCCCCTTAGCAATGCTGGATTGTCTAGTCTGAATCTTCTGAGAGGGTTTACATTTCTTACCCTTACCCTTAGGCTGTTGGGGCTTAGCCTTCCCCTTGCCTTTGGCAGTTGCAAACATGGTTGTATGAGAAGAACTCTTAATCTTCTCCTCCGCTGCAACACACTGGGAAATCAAGGCATTGATGTCCTAGGCCTCATCCTGAGAGATGTAAGAGGTAGCCAACAGCTCAAACTCTTAAGGGAGAGTATTTAGTACCTGATACACTATGAGATTAATAGGAATTGGTACATCAAGTGCCTTCAGCCTAGTCTAAAGGTGAACCATCCTGATAATGTACTCTCAAATGCCTCCTTCTCCTGTATACTTCATAGAGAATAGCTCCTTAATCAAGGTACTCTACTCCATATGAGAAGACACCTTGTATCTCTGGGAAATGCCATCCATAAGCTCCTTCGCTATAGTCGTATCTGGTAATCCAATCAGCAGATGATTTGGGATCAATCTCTTGATGATCAAATAGCACATCCTATTTGACCACTCCCATAATGCCATAGCTACTTTATCAGCTTCTGAGCTAATATCAGTAAGTGGAGAAGGTCTCTAGATGTGCATCACCATACTGACGTCAGCCATCTCCAGGGCAAACTCCATATCCTTCTTCCACTTCTTAAAATTGAAACCATTTAAGATCTCAATCGTGATAGCATTGTTGTTTACAAAAAAGGTGACTGCAAGATAGAAAAGATAATGTAAAAATCAGTTCAAATATAGGATAATAGCGATAACAGTATCTAAACAGAGGATCAAATCACACATATTATAAAACACCTTTGGGCTGAATACATAATATATGCAATTAGACCTCCACACAATGGAAATCATAGTACAAACCATCAACTCTTATGACACTACCACCTTTGGGTGAATAGATCATTTAAGCAACGACTTTCCTCCATCTAATGCCTTTATGTATATCTCAAAACCCTATGTAAGGCCAACACTTTTGGGCAGAATAACCAAACGCAAGGCCAGAGACACCCCCTCCCCCCCAACATGTGAGCAGAACAATCCAAAATACTGACTTGAAAGGCCACTTTAGTGTCTACATCCTCATTATTACCCTAGAAAGTCCACAGACACAAGGGATACATCTTTATGTCATACTCATATTTTATATGGCACAATGCGTGTGAAAATCAGTTATAAATGCAAAAAACCAAATGCACAATCAAATAATCACACACTGGTATTGAAAGCATTGTTCTTAAACTTTATTTAAGACTTTTATTTAAAAGTTTCTCAATGAGAGTGACTATCGTACTTTTTTTAGTACCAAACTTACCACACGAGACACGAAACCTTAAGTGTCTCCTTTATGTGCAATTCGGAGCACGAAAATGCACTCAAACCCAACTTTAAAAAGCTTTAAAAACTTTTCCAGAAACCAATTACTAATGTAATAAATCCAGAAATTTTGAAAAATCACTTTAAAAATTCCCCCGACCCAAAAACTAACCCAAAAGGACCCGGGGCACCCTTACAGGAATTCTAAAATTTTTCCTTTTTTAGGTGTTGACGTCAGCATGACATCAGCATCACTGTAGCGTTCACGTTAGCGCAACACTATGCGTTGATGTCAGCAGGGCGTGTCCCATATGCGCCGCCCACGCGTATATGCACCTGAACTGTACGACACTTGCACTACATGCGCCAACATGTGTCCTCATCCCATCCGTCCAAGTGTCGGGACAGGTGGCGGGCGTGCCAGTCTGTCATGTGCCCGCGGGGTAACAGGCCGCATGAGCAGATGGTGTTGCACGCGCCACACGCGTCCATCACCCCATGTTGGTGGACGTGATTGACGCATGCGTTAACCACCCAATGACGGTACTGTAGCACCGTCGGGCAAGTGCGGTGCACACGCCTGACGATGCAATCGCCCTCCGACGGGGAAGGCAATTTTTGGTGATCTGGGAACCTATTTTTTGCTTTTTTGACCCGTTTTTCATAGCTAGCATTATGTATATCACTTTTATGTAATCATATACATAAAAAAACCCCAAAAGAATAAAAAAAAACCGATGAAAACCATAATGGATGAAAACTGAAAAATCTTTGTTTTCGAAAACTCGATTATGTAACTGCTCTAATATCACGTATAACACATAAGATAGACCTTATTATGTGTCCTGGATCATTCATGAAAAGGTTAAAAATGAAGGAAAGCGGAATACCTGATTTCGGTTTCATCTGTACATCTAAAGCAGTTTTTGAGGCCAAAACGAGCTCCAATCTCTTGGGACTTTTACGGAAAACGTTCACAGACACGCGGTTAACGCCTTTTTACAGTTTCTCAAGACGTAAGCGCTCTTAACAGGTCAGAGCATTCGTATACTTATGAATGATATGAGCAACTGCTGGAGACCTTAACCTTTATATATAGCATCCATATCAGGCTTCATCATCACAAGCTCGATATGGGTCCGGTCTACATTAATCAGGATCCATTTTTCTCCTAGACTTCGACCCATTGATTTAGATCATTTACTGGGTCACTTTATTACCTTTTTCTGGATCAAATTACGTAACTTAACCAATAAGTTATTGAAAATCTGAAAATACAATTAATAGTTGTCCAAATTTATGAGGAAGGACAAAATTGTTCAACATTTTTAACATCATTCTTTGGATAACTAATATATTCACTTTGACTTATTCATTTAAATTATTTCATAAATCACCATTTCTTTAAATCAAATTTATAAATTCATTTTAAGTAAATTTTATCAATATAACTTTGATATTGCGATAAGATTTTTTAAGAGGTTTGAAATAAAATTAGACCACGTTTGAATTCATATATAGTCATAAATATTTTTAACATTTAAAAAGTTAAAATGATTAATTATAAATAATATCTTTTTATATAAAATTATTTTCAAATGTATAACAATTTAATATGTGAATTTATAAAGAATAATACTTTATTCTATAAATATATGATTATATAATCACATTCACTAACAATGTCAAAGTATTCAAATGTTTATGGTTACATCAAAAACATATGAGAGACAAAATGATGCTCTTTTTGATAAATGAATGAAAATATGTTACCAAAATAAATTTCAATATTTATAAGATATATAGAAAAAACAAAGGAAAATCCTTTTATCGTACCGATGTGTTCAATTTAATTTTAAATCATCCTTCGTTGTATGCAAACTTCTGTGAAACTTTACACAACTGCACGCCACTTAAGCTATGGTGACTATGTAATAACTCAGCTCTACCTTTTTAAAGGGATCAATTTACCTATTCTCATTTCTAGGTGTTACCTTGTGCCCACTCTCATCTATCCATTTATTAATATTTAATAGATGGATAGATGAGAGTGAATACAGGGTGGCACACGAAAACGAGAACAACTACCTTATGCCCTTTTTAAAGATGTTTCTTCTTCTTCTTTTTTCTTTTTTCTGTTCATTAGAATTTGAGAAACAAGTCGGTAAATTGGAAACAGCCTCCAATTAGGAATAATAAGACTACGTATCTTTAGATCTCTTTAAACTTTGAAACCGGCGAAACTTATGTTATGTTGTTGTTGTTATTGTAAAAACAAGGTTGGTAAGTATCAAATCTAGAGAATTATTACTATGCGACCCACTAATACTTACATATGTTTGAAAATTAACATATGTTCAAAATAATGATTATAATTTTTATATTCAAAATTAGAGTACATATAGGTCTCTCTTTTATGTCACCACATTTAATTCAATTAAACTTTTAATTCAAACCCCAAATTATCGATTTATTGAGACATCTTTGGACAGTACCTGATTGCGTGATTAAAGTCTCTCACCATCAAAGAATAGTCCACGGTGTTTTTTCTAATTTGATGCCATCTTAAAATGTCACATCAATTGAAGTAAAACAAAAGAAAACATAATTAGTTGAACGAACTTGTTGTCCAACTCGGCTACAAGTCAAGACTTCATAAATTCAAGTTTCATAAATTTTTTAATATAAAAATTCTATAAATAATAAATTAACAACATAAATTATGTGCCACTTAAATCAATTAAGTTATATAAATGTAATCAACAAGTCAATGATTTTTCTTTTGAACGCCACTAATTGTCGGCTTGACAAATTTTCATATGCTTCCTTCACTTTTTGCTATTGAATTGCTTCGATAAAGAGTTCAAGATTCTTCCTATCGTTTTGGTTTCCGACTTTAAACCCCTTTTTCAGGTTTCTAACCCTCCTGCTTCCTACCCTCCCTCGTATGACATATTTTTTAGATAATCATGACATTCATTTTCTTGTAGGAAAGATGATTGCATGATTCCTAATTTTAATTACCAATTTTTCTTTTTGTGGCTATTCATAAAGTATTAGAAATTTTGTAATTAAATATTTATTTCTCGTTACAATAATTAGGCAATCCAAAAATTTATAACATTACCATATGACCATAGTTGTTAAAAGTAACGTTCTCTATATTAGTTATAGTTCTTAATTATAATTATGTATTAATTTTAAATACATACATATGTAATTATATTGATCTATTATTTGTAATAATTATAAGTTTGTTGTTAAATAGTGCTTTGCTGTGGTGATCTGAAATTAGTTATGAAAATTTTGGCTAATGAATTAAAAAATCAATGATTAAAAAACCTAACCGGTTTAGTCGGCTTAACTATAAAAACCTTGAATTGTTTAATTTTTTATTCGATTTTTAACTTTGTTGATTCAATTTATTTTAATAATTCTTGTTATTAAAAATCAAAAAATGTATTAATTAATCCGTTAATTTTTGTAAATTAATTTTTTATAAACCAAAATCAATCAATTATTTTTCATTTAACAATATTTTTCAATTAAACTTCAAAATCTTCAAAAAGTAAAAACAATCTTTTTTATTATATTTTAAATTCTTTAATTTTGTTTAATTTTTAACCAGTTTTACGATAATTTAATACCGATTGAACATTTTAAACCTTTAACCTTATATTTTAACGGTTTAACTTCAAATCAGTTTTTTAAAACATTGAAAAGAATTTTAGACTATAAAACATGTATGTAAACCTCTTGATACTAAACTATGTGCCGTTAGAATTAGTGAGTCTTGGTTTCAAGAGAAGTGCTTATCATACAACTATCTAATCGTCATGTTTGAAGGAAGAAATAGATTTATGGTTATCTAACTTGTCTGAATTATTGAAAATTCAACCTTAGAAATTTTTAGTTTAAGATCCATGGGATAGAAATGGCGTATGGACTATGGAGTCTTCAAGGATGACTAAATTAGATCCACCATTGACGTCTCAAGTCAAGCTGGTCTTTTAAGAGACAAATATACAAAGATTAACGGAGGAATTGGGAAAGAGAGACATCATAAATTAACTTTCAGTTTTAATAGAAACCAAGTCAGTCACTGAAATGGAAAGAGAAGTCTTTCCTTTCGTTGAAGTGCCATGGGAACTCCATTTGAAGCATCAAAAGGAAACAACGTAAAACGACTTCTGTTTTCGTATCCTCTTCTAATCTATTCTACTGCTTTGACTATCAATTGTTTTTGCAATTAAAGTATAGATTGTACACTTAGAGGTTTTTCATTTTCTTTCCACTTCTTTTTCTGCATTATTTTGTCTTGGCTTTGATATATATGTATATATATATACAGTTGTTTTGTCTCCGTAAAACAAAATTTTCAATATCGCAAAGAGAAAGGTACCTTTTTTTTTTTATGAGTTGTTCCTCCAATTTAGTTTAGGATAATATAAATTTTTTTGGCTACTTTAAGATGCATACAATTAAAGGTTGTATTTATGAGTTTAAGACTATGTTTAGTTAGGTGGTTATTAATGGAATGAGATGGAATGTAATATTATTTTATTGTTTGAGAAGAGGGTTTATAATGGAATAAAATAAAATCGAAAAGAAGAGGAGACTTTCACATTACATCTCAATTCATCCTAAACAGTAAAAATAAGTTACCTTTAATTTGAGAGCTTTAGGATGGAATATAAAATGATAAACAAAATTTTATTATATTATATTATAAACCCCTTTTTCAAACAAAATTTCACTATATTACATAATGAATCATTCTATTCCTCATAAAATACCAATTTTTTAATATTACATCCATTTACATTCCATTTTATTCTAAATCATTTCATTCCATTGTTTTCCATTAAAAGCCTTCCATCTAACCGGCTTAAAACTAAAACTTAATAGTGTTTTGTAGTTGAATGGAATATTGAAGTATTAAAAAACAGTGTATGAAGTTAGAGATGGTTATTTGACATAGATTTAGTTTAAAATTAATAAATTAAATTTGAATCAATTGGCTTTAAATTTAAGAGGAATAATTTGTTAAAATAATATTATATTAATCAAGAATTTATTAATTAAAAAGAATTATATCAAATAAATTTTAATTTTGATATAATCAATGGTTAAAAAACTCAACCAATTTAACCGGTTTAGCTGTAAAAACCTTGAATTGTCCAACTTTTGAGTTCAGTTTTTAATTTTCCTATTTGATTTGTTTTAATAACTCTTATTGTTAAAAATTGATATATTTATTAATTAATCGGTCAATCAATTAGTTTTCATTTAACAATATTTTTTTTCAATTAAACTTCAAATTCTTTAATTAACGAGGACAATTTCTTTCAATCCTATTACAAATTCTTTAATTTTATTTAATTTTTAGTTAAATTTTAAAACATGGAACATAATTAACTTTAAATTAAAAAATGAGGATTGAGCCACGCCATATAACCATCATTATAAGGTGCATTTTTTAGCGTGTTAATCAAGGTTCTACCACCATATCTTATGATTTCATTAGTCAACATTGCAATTATCATAAATTAGAATTTGCACAAAACTGCACATTAGATGTCGACACAAATTTTTAGATATGAACTTGGACCCACAGCATCTTTTAAGTTGATTACACTTAATTTGACTTGATTGTATCTTTTACTTTCATGTCACCAGAAATTTTATTTTAAAAAACTACAATTAATCAAGTAGTCCCAAATTTGGAATGTCGACTAAGCACTGTTATCACAAGTTTGGAACGTAACAGATCTTCATATTAAGTAAACCACTAAATTTTTATGTTAAATTAGTAAGATAAGAGGTTTAAACTTTAAAATATAAGAGGTTTAAATTTTAAAAAATTCAATTGATATTAAATTGTTACAAATCAGAGTCAAAATTAAATAAATTAAAAATTTTGAAATATGATTAAAAATAATTGTCTTTATTTATAAAAAAAGTTAATGTTTAATTGAAAAAAGAAATTATTAAATAAAAATTAATCAATTTATTTTAGTTTATAAGAATTTATTAATTTATAAAAAATTAACCAATTAATTAATAAATTAATTTATGTTTAATAACAAAAATTATTAAAATAAATTAAATAAAATATTAAAAACTGAACAAAAAAGTAAATATTTTAAAGTTTTTATGATTGAACAGGTTGAATTTTTCGATGTGATTTTAAGAATGGATAAGAAAATGATTAGTTTTAGTTGCGCATTTAAGTCATTTATGTATAAAATTTATAGGTGAAATAACAATATTTTATGTATTAATTAAACAAGCCACGTAAATGCAACGCAATATAGTCTCAGAATAATGCACTGTGATCATACACTTATGCTATGTTTGGTTACCGTCCTCGGACGTGAGGACGGATGACGAGGACGTAAAAGTTCTGTCCTTAGACTGTTTGCTTACCGTCTTCATTAACTTTTGTTCCGTCCACATAGAACGAAGACAGAAATTTTTGTTCCACTCAAAACTGAGGTACAGAAATTTTTGTTCGTCGAACAAGATTTGGAAATGACCAATTTGCCCTCTCATATTTCACAAACCAACATACCCCTATCGTCTTTGTTCTTCCTCCACCGAATCGCACCTACCCCTTCATCTGTGTTCTTTCTCCTCCGAACGCAGCTCACCACCGGCAAGCCTCCCTCCTTGTTTTCGTTACCGTCTGAAACTACCCTCCCTCGCAACTCTCCTTCTTCACTTTGCTGCGTCTCCTTCGTGAAAGGTATATTTGTTCTTTTCCCCTTCGCACGATCTCCTTCTTAAAGGTATATTGATGCGTCTCTTTTTGATCTTCGCGACTGTTGTTCCTCCAGATCGTCTTCTCCAGCAGACGTCCGTCTCCCTGGAAGCAAACCCACTGGACTTTGTTCTCTCTTCCCGGTAAGATGCCAAGTCCATCGGTTTTGTTTTTGTGTTTGGGTAATGTGTTTCAAATGGGTCTTTGGTGAGACCCATGGATCTGTGTTCGTGATGGGTGTGGAAGGGTTAGGGTTTCCCATTGATGGGTATGCATTGACAGAGGCATGAGGTTCTCTTTCGTGGGTTTTTCATCAAGAAACCCACCTTTATTACCTCTTCCAACAGAGCTTCACAAACAGCAACGACATTGTTGTATTAGTTACTCTTAGCTGTAGATAGTTGTGGGAAATAGAAGTAATGAGCATGGGGTTGTTTTCTGTTTCCATTTATATTTGACTTGAGTGAATTAATCAATGGCTGTAATTTACACTTACAGGGTGCGGTGCTTCCATTAATTCTACATAAACTGCCTGCATTTGAGGACTTCTCGGCAAAGTGGTAAGTGGTTCTTTATCCCACATTGGTATTGATATATAATTTGTGTATGTTGTGTATACAAAGCTGAATGAGGAATGTGAAGTATGTGCATTATGTTTGAGTGATCATGTTGACTATTCTGTCCACCATAAAGTCTGGTTTGTTATGTAGATTGATGATGGAAGTTGTT
>JAOTBA010000203.1:3077690-3101463 GCA_025629845.1 Erythroxylum squamatum
CATGGAAAGATAAAAAGATGATCTACATTTGCTATGAAGGATGCAAAAACCAAAACAGGCTCTAAAGGGGTGAAAAACCTTTCCAAAGGTTCAGCCCGAAATTGCCAAATGAACAGTAACTGATCTTGGTCTAACCCCCATAAGTTTTTACTCCTAACTCCAAATAAGGCATACTATACCTCTATGGAAAGATAAAAACATATGCTACAAACTTCCAGAAGACCTCCCAATCCAATTCAAGCTCTAAGAAGGTCTAAAACCTAAGCGAAGTTGCTGTCCACTTTTGCAAAAAAATTGACAGCATCTCCTTAGAAAGTTCAACTAGCCAATTTTTCACTTTTCTCATCCAAACTTCATACCTGCACAAAACCACTTCAATCTCCACTATGTTCACTCATCCAACAACCAAACCAATCCAAATATCCCAAACATCAACTCAAAATGGCAGCAACTTCCAATTTCGCTTTTTGTCAATTTTAAACATACAATGCTACATTTTTTGTGAAACATACTCAAGATACATTTCAAATTCAAATTTTCTCTTTCCATTACAAGAAAACATAGTTCATACAAAGCTTTAGTTACATATCAACATATTCATCATAATCTAGAACAAAGTACAAAATACATGAGATGCTCAATGCTTGATATGCTTGTAAAGCTATCCAAAAAGTTAGTCACTAACTTAATGCAAAAATATCTAAAGTCTTGGAGTTTTTCCGATGCCTTGCAAGGTTCGTCGCTTGACTTGATTTGCACCTGAGGAGGGAAAATGGGTGAGCAACTCGGCTCAGTGGCTAAAACGCCTATAGCCATCGGGAATGAGCCATACAACACATATAATCACACATATATCAAGAAATCCTAAAACATTCACAAATCATCACTTTAGGCATAATTAAGCAAATGTATCACATAAAGCCTAACATGAAGACTTTATCAATCATAACACTTATTATGCATCATACTCAACAAAAATTCAAATGAAAATGCACAATCATATGGCTAGAGAGTATCCGTAACACAACGAATAAACCGAAGTTTATCGTAAACACAACGAGTCCGATTTCTCAGGATCTCGTGGCCACAAGCGGGCAGCCGGGAGAAGGCTAGGGTCAACGTACACGTGACTATCACAACGGAATTCTCTCTTGCCCACACACAATCAATCTATGCTCAAATAGTTTCATTCATATGCTTCTTTAAATGTCTCAATTATGCACAATTCCATACTTTACATCTCTTTTAAAGGAAACATGCCTCATTTCGACATACATGCTCAAATATTCATCGGAAATCAACTTTTACGCAAATGTAAAACAAAGCACAAACGCATACAAGGTTACCTATCACGTAATGACTATAAACGCATTACCCACCTAAAAGGTCGGAAATCTGAGTTCACGATTGCCCTTCCTCTCTCTCTTGAGTGAGGTTTCCTTGGTTCCCTTCAATAAAACACATTTCTATTCAATTTCTAAACTCATCGGAAAGGTCATAACATTCAAGAATCAAAGGAAAGTTAACATTAACCTTAAACCTAACCTACCCATAGCCCATTTAAGCTAGAATAACCAAAACCCTAGCTTAGAAATCACAAAATCCACTTAATCCCACTCTTCTCTTCTTTCTTCCTTCATTCCCAACACAAACCCTAACTTCCATTCACCCCCCTTTCTTGAATCTAACTTAAGGAAAGATGAAAGCTTACCTTTATAACTTGATTTCTCTTCCTTTTCTTCCTTTTTCTTCTCCCCTCAAGCTTCGGACGGCTCTCTCTTTTCTTCTCCTCTATTTGTTCACGTTTCTGTTTCTTCTTCTTGGTTCATACGACACTCACTTCTCCCTTCCTTTAATTCATTTAATTCTAATATGCTTTTAACCACTTCTTCCAAAAATAACCCTCCTCTTATATGGCTTTTCCTCTTTTGCCCTTATTTCTCTTCTTCCATTAAGCCTATTACTAATAATCTAATTCTAATTCTAACACCTAATTCTAATTTCTAATTTCTAATTCCCCTTCACTAATTACTAACTAAATAAAGACTAATCTCTAAAAATATTAAACAATTTAAAGCAAAAATATAGAAATAAACAAAAGTAATGAAATAAAATAAATAAATAAATAATTCGGGGCCCAACAATAATATCCACCAATTGAGAATCAAACCAACACTTATTTAGTGACATTCAGCTCACTATAATCATTTAGCCATTAAAATTTCTATGGCTTTAGATGCTTCGTAAAACTTAATTTATTTGTAAGAATAGTATTAGCTACATTAGTGCAACTCCTACCATTAATAACTATACTTATACATTGTGATGAATATGACACCTAGCTCATCCTTCGTGATTTGAAGACTTAATCGTCTCTTAGTAACAAGCATCTTTCCCTCAACAATATACTCAAAACTCTCATCACTATTATTTTAAATGGTGATATAGCTTCTTTTTCTTATGAGTCACTTGCATTCTCCACTTGTACATCATTTCACATAATCATAACCTTCTTATTTAGACATTAGAATGTGATATCCCCTATCCTAAATAACAAAAACTTTAATGTCTCTATTTTATAAGGGTTGAGAATGAATTTTACCTATTCCTAAATTACAAACGTTATATTTAGCTTTTGGTGGTACAATTTTTACTTTAAAAGGACCCTTGTCATCTTGTTTTAAGTTAGGCATTAGAGAATCACTAGTACTAATGGAGTACTCAGATATTCCTTTGCGTTTTAGTCATCTCTCCACCTTCATAGCTATATGCACCATCTCTTCTAACTCAACATAGTGTTGTAACTCCACTATATTAGTTATATCTTTATTTAATGCATTCTAGAACCTTTATTAGTTACTTCTCTATTCTCTTCTACATTGACTCAAATCGTAAGTATTTCCATCTTATGATAGTGTTCCATACTTAATCCTTGGATAAGAATTTGTAACCTCTTATACACATCCTTATAATAATATCTTAGCAAAAATCTCTTCCTCACAAGATCCTTCAATTCATTTTATGTCTTAATAAATCACTCATCATTTCTTCTTCCATTATTATCCATTTAATTCCACTAAATTATGGAATAATTAGTAAACTCTACTATTGTCAACTTTACTTTCTTCTCCTCAAAGTAATTATAATAGCAAAGATCAATTATATCTTTGTCTCCTACTTCAAATAAGGATTATGGTCATTCCTACCTTTACTATCATTTTGATAGACATTACCTCTCTTTTATCCTTCCCAATAACTCTACTATAAATCATATAACCATCAAACTCTTTCCTGAAGATATGAGCTTTAGGACTTAATATATTAGAATGGAACATTTTAATGTAAAAAGAATACAATACCTCAAAAAGGGATGTGCTAAGAAAAAAAATTTTGACTTTGGAGTTAGGAAAGGTTCAAGAGGATTTCACCAGTTTCTCAAAATAGATAAATTTATATAAATGAGTGGAGGAAGAGTAATTATAATCACTCTTTTGACATCTTAGATTCATTATATTTGAACAATCTAATTAAGAGACCTTCCCACTCCACAAAAATGTCTAACCAATTTTTTTGTTACTCAAAATTCTCTTCTTCTTTTTTCTTAGACTTCAATATTTATTAAAGCAATAGTTAGTATAGGTTATGAAAATTTATTTGGCATGTAACATTTTTTACTACTAAATTATTTTTCATGTAACCTAAGTAAATAACATTAAATATTAACATTGTAAATCTTCATATTTGTAAAATTCCATTTGTAAATCTTCAGATTTGTAAAATTCCATCAACTAGACATGTCGATAAAACTTATGGAGCAACTAAGATACACTGCTTATCTTAGTCATATCCCAAGTCTTCTAACAACACACACTTAAATCTCAACTAGTATGCCATCTCATAATTCATTTTTAGATACACATTTTATCTCATTATTGTACCTGTGTCTTGTAATATCTCTCATACTCGTAGACATGTATCTAAGACTTAGACACGTAATGGGAGTTATTTGAGATCCTTGATCACCACTTATTTAATGTAAATGAGGCTTTTTTTCTAAGTAAATGAACATATACAATTATGATTTATTAGATAAAAGGATTAGAAAGGGAGTTTAACATAAGAGTGTCTACGCTAAAACTACCTCCAACATTCTAATATTTTACCGTAACGCTTAAACTATTAACTATGAAGTACTGCAAATCTATAATTAAATTATAGACAAAAACAACAATAACAACAACAACAACACCCAGTGAAAATCCCACTGAGATATAAGGTTTGAGGAAGTCCGATAGTACACGACCTTACCCCTACCTAGTAGAGAGACTAAATTGTAGGCAAAAACTATATGGTAAAATATTAATACACGAACATTATTTTTCAGTAACGGTTAAACTCATAATATGTGCAAAATGTTTCCTATACTTCAGTGATAAAAATCTCAAGTAATTATTTTATTTTAATTTTCCCTTATCTTGTACACAATTCTTCTTATCTTGTATACTTACAATCATGTATAAAACTACTATACTACTTCACAAGAAATATAATAAAAAATAAATTCCTAGTTTATCTATTTTGATAATATTAGAGCTAACATCTGAACCGGTATATTAGAAAATTTTCTCATCATCACTCTTTTACATAAACATAAAAGACAACCTTTCTTCATAACATTTGAACCTGTATATTAGAAAATTTTCACCCCATCACTCTTTTACACAAAAATAAAAGACAACCTTTCTTCACAAACACATAACACATAAATTTTTTACATTATCTCCAAAAACCACACACGTATAGACATACTCGACGGCTGACCATAATTCACCTACTCTACCATTCAACTAGATTACAAATTTCTTAACTACATATCTAAACTCCTTCAATTACCTCATATAGTGCAACCAGGTTTAAGTAATTCTCATTACCTTTAATCTTATAGGATAGATCAATGGCACTAGTCTCTCCTTAAATGTTGATTCTTTATCTCCATACTATAACAAATGTTAGAAATTTGACATACTCATTTACTACTTTATAACTACTTTATTGTCTAACTCCACTAGTTGCTCTAATTATCACATTACTCGAGACCTTTAGGTCAGGTTTGAGAAAAATTTTATGCAAAAAATTAGTTTTAAATGATCAATACTTTAAGTAAAAATCCACACCTTGAAGAAATGATCTACTTCAATCACTGACTATCTCTCTATTATTTCTAATACTATTGATGAACTTCTAGCCAGTAGAGACTTTCTGAAGAGGATCTTGTCCTCTTCACCTTGAATGATCTACCTTTAGACTATGAATCATTCATCATAACTATTAAATGATAGTTGTGCATTAGTATGTGTTTTTCTAAGTACTTAGCATGTGCTTCTTACATAATGGGTTATTATTATTGTGTTTTAGGAGTTATTTTGTACGTTTTTGTTTTGTTTGATCTTCATGGTTGTTCTTTCATGTTTGATGTTGATTTAGGCTAAGAATTGATCATTTTGATGTAGGAATGGAGGGCCGTCACCTTTTTGATTGAGCTAGGGACCAAGAGAGGAGAAGAGAAGTAGAGGAGTTGTAAAACAAGAACCCACGATCGCGGGATTCATCCTAATTCCTGCAATCGTAGGATCCCTAACCCAAAGAGACACACTGATTTCACTAATTTTTAGGTTCTTGTGACTATATAAGGGCACTGATATGTGCTAAATTGTTGATATTTTTAATTATTTATACTTAGCGATTAATGATACAAAAACGATTAAGATACTCACTTTAATTCATATTTTATTTTAGGTACAATTTGGAAGTAAAGAAATTAAAGTGAGTCTAAAGCACGAAATTTGGATCATTTTTTGAAGATTAATATCTACTTGCTTTCATGGAGGAAAAAGAAAAAAATAACAAAAAGCAAGAGAAATGGAAAATACATAAGCATGAGCACCGAAGACACAAGTGGGATTTAATTGAGTGGCATTTTTAATTGTCAAACAAGCGTTGGAGAACACTACAGCAGGGACGCATGCGTCTTGATTTAAAACGCAGTGAAAGAAGCAAAATCAAATCAACGCAAGAGGCTACACCGGAGGTTCCCATGAATTAGCTACAGTAGAGCAACAAGGAGATAAATCAGCAAGTGAGGAATTAAGGGGACGATGATGCATTAGAAAAGCAACACGTAGACATGAGCAAAACGACGCAGCAGACTCAATAACCAAGCCAGGCAGACGCAACAAGCAACATAGCCAAGGGAGCAAAATTAAATTATCAAGCATGACTACAGCACGTGTAACGCAATAGGAGGCGTCGTTTAGGAGAGCAAAAATCAATAAATCAGCTATAAATGAAGACATAAGAGGGCGGCAGCTAAAGAGCAACAGGTGGCATCCTTTTAAATTGTCGCAAATCAAGCAAGTGGACGAGGACAGCTGAAGGCACAAAATGACGCAAAAATCAGAAGGGACACGCGGAAGCAGCTGAAGCCGAGGGTCTTAAAATGTTGAAAATATTTTTGTCTCAGGACACGCACAGTGCCGGCAAAAAATAAAAACGCATGAGAGGGATAAATTAAAGGAGAAGCTGTCGGCGCTGGAGACACGAACCAGAGGAGACTCAACAATGTCGCGCCAAATAAGAGAGGAGTCACGCAGCACAGGGAAAAAGCAATAATAGGAGCAACGGGCGGCAGCTGAGAGGGCTGAGAGCCGGGCGTGAGTAGGCAGGCGCAGGTGAGGGCTGCGGCTTGGAGAGCTGGCGCTGGCTTGGCTTGTGGTTTAGTGAAGCTCCAGACGTGCGGCACAGCAGAGATCAAGAGATGACAAGCATGAGCAGTGAATGGTGTTTAAATCCCAACATTAAATCGTCATGTCGATGAACAGTAAATTAGTGAGGAGCTTGCAACAGTGAGCAGATAAATTAAAGGCAAGGTCAAGGAGTTTTTGCTAGGGATTAAGTATGGAGCTGAAGCATTTTTATCGGGATAGACCCATGAAGAGTTGAACGTCCTGACGCCGGTTCGGAGGTAAAATCGACGCCGACGACCCGGGTTAAGTATTATTTTAATTATTTTGTTGTTTTTTTTCTCTCATTAGGAATTGATTGTGTTATCCTATTTTAATTGATTTGGGTTTTGTGAATTGATGATTTTAATGCGTTCATTGAATTGTTAATTTCAAACCCAATGCTAGAATTTCGATATAATCCGTAATTGTTATGTTGAAATTCATATGTAGCGACTAATGATTCGTAATCATTAGGGATAACATGACCTAGGTTAAATGACGCATCGTATGTAGTTATTGCCTTGATTAATCAGTTTTCCTAATTCGTAATGCTACTGTCTAATTAAATATAGATATCGTATCCTAGGTTATTTGGTGGTTAGGTATAATTAATAATTGTATCTTGATTAAACGTTACCTAGAGAAAAACTCGGGTTAATTATTAACTCATGATTAATAGTTATTAGGAGAGGTTAGAAAACAACAAATTCATGAAATATGTTTAATTAGGATGTAGGCTGAAATTGAACCAAAGAACCGAGTCCCTACTAAATTCTCAACTTTTATCATTTTTCGCATGTTTTCTTTAATTTGTTTTCATTATGTTAGTTTTATTTTATTTTCTTATTCAAAAATCCAAACCCCCCAACCCCCTAAACATCGATTAATTTCATTCAACAATTTTTCATACACTCTTTGTGGGATCAACTCAGACTCACTACTGCTATAATAGTAGTCTAGTTATTTTATTTTAACTAGCGTTACAAAGCGTTGTCACTAACATTTTTTTTTACTATTGTTTAATCACTACCTAATCAATGGGACCAATAATTAGAAATGTAGCACAATAGCACGATAACTATTATTAATTAAGGAGATTTTAATTAATCAGCACATGACATTAGTTAAATAATTCTATATAGCAAACTGGCCATGTGAAAAGTATGACCTACCCATAATCCTTTGCCTAATATGGACGAACCTTAAACAGAATCAGATTGCCTAACAAAACAACAAGAAGATTTGATAAAATCATGAAAAGATTAAAAGAATTGTAGGTTTCTTTTTCTTTTTGTTCTTGCTATGCACGGAAAACCCCACTTAAACGTGCTTAGAAAGGAAGGTGACATAGCCATTGTGTCTTTGTTTGAACCAACAGGCTTTTCCTTCTTTTGTAAACTGTTCAGTATATTATTTACTTTTAGGCTTACTTAATTCAGTTATTGGTAGGAAACTATGTAGTTTGCATATCTGAATAGCAATTGTTTTCAGTTTAACACATTAGCACGATCGACACTCAAAGAATTTTGTCCACTGATTTGTTTAAACCATACATAAATGTGTGGATAAAATTTAATAGAATAAGGTAGGAATCGGTTAAGTGGAACAAAAGATCTGTTCCATCTTCTATCATTTGGCATTGGTCCTAAGAAATTGTGATAGTACATCAACAGTAGCACAATTGTCAATCCTCGCTTGATATATGAAAATAGGTTAAGAAGATAAATGGATCCAAACTCAGAGTTTATACTAGCTTTCAAATATATTTAAAAATTTTAAATTTATTTATTAGATTGAATTTGAATTTTTTTATGAGAACTTAGTTCAATTTTAATTCAAAGAAGTTCAGATTAATTTATTAAAAAAACTTTATACTTGACCAAATTTAATATTATTTTTTATCTAAATTCAATTTTTAGAAAAATATCATAACTATAAAGTAACAATTTCAATATCTATTTAGTTCTAATAATTGATGGCAGATTGAAGTCTTCTTTGATTTGAGTTTAAGATCTTGCAGATATTTGGTAGCAAATGTCTGAATTTGGGTCTTACTACTCCACGATCCTGGAATCTTGCAGACATTTGATAGCTACCAGCCAATGAACCTCAGTATACCATGTCTCATTTACAACTCCTGATATTTTCTGATGTCACTGCTGAGGGAGGAGAGTGGAGACTGTCCTAGAGGTGATTAGTTTCTTTACAAGTTTGCATCAACTCACGTATCCTTAACCTGTTGGTAAGTCTCTTTTTCAGGTTGCTAAAAGTCCAATTTCTTTTTCCCTTTTTGGCTTACTTCTGCGGCAAATCTTCACATCAGTTCACGAAAAGTAATCACCTATCAACTTACAAGTTGCAATCTGTTCCATGTTTTCAGAAAATTTACTCAATAATTCAGAAATCTAGCTCCTGATGAAGCACAAATACATAGAATTGATGATCTTTACAAAGGCAGGCATAAAAGCTGTCCTCATCATGACCAACTATAATTAAGTGCTTAACTTGGAAAGTACACAGGCAACTCTTAATCCTCAGTATCAGTTCCATTAGCTCAAGCCAAGCATAAACTTCCACTCACAAGTCAACTTCAAAATGAAAACAGGTCGCTTACGTCTCAAAATCAGGTTTACCTTTGACAGAAAGAAAGTACTACATTCTTTTTGATAGATTAAAAGAAAAGGGAAAAGAGATTTTAGATTATCTTCAACACAAGCTTTCAAATGAATCTTTAAATGTGTTAAACAAGTCATTCTCCACAAAATTATAATGGCTCCATTATCATAATATGTTGCAACAGTACCTGCGTCGTTTATAAAATGGAATAATCTACGATAACGTAATTGAATCCTGCGGTGAAATAGGAAGCAGATTAAATGTTGGAATTAGGACCTGCAGATCCATATGCAATTGTTTGAGGCCCATAAGTGCTCTAGTTTAGGTGCTTATACAATTTCAAGATAACAGTAGCTGTAATTTCAATTCAAGCATTACTTGCATCAAGTTTGGTACAACTTTGGAAATTCTCTCAAGAATGCACAAGGACAGGGTGATTTGCAAGACATGTTATCAAACCTTTCACTTCAAGCGCATATTTATATAATACCAACTGGTACTAAAAATAGTCTCAGGCCTTTCTCCTGTTTCCCCCTCCAATCAGAAATGAGTCTCAAAAACATTTCTCTAACTCTTTTGGTTGCCATTCTTGGAATCTTGGCATCAAAAGGTATAATTACTAGTTCAAGACCTTCACTTCTCAAACAACTAATTGAACTTGGTTCTACAACTTTGTCTTCACAACCAATTATTGCACCTATCATACCATACATCATTGAAGGCCATCACCACCAACACCACAATAGACACCACAGTAAAGGAAACAAAGTCAACATCTGCGACGATTTTCCACCTGACTTCCCTCCTCCAGACACTAACACCACCTCTATTTTCTGTGTTGATCGAAACGGATGCTGCAATTTCACTACCGTACAAGCAGCTGTTGAGGCAGTAGCAAATTTTAGCCAGAAAAGAACTATTTTATGGATAAATTCTGGCATTTACTAGTAAGTTTATTCACTTCCATGACTAAAACTTTAAAGGGTATCTTTATTTCTTCTTCTTCTTCTTGGTTCTCTTCGAAAATTTTCATATCAAATGAATGATACGACTGAGTTGTTTCAGTGAGAAAGTAAATGTTCCAATAACGAAACCAAATATCACATTTCAAGGGCAAGGCTACACATCAACTGCCATTGTATGGAATGACACGGCCAATTCTTCTGGTGGCACATTCTACAGTGGTTCAGTACAAGTTTTCTCCAACAATTTCATTGCCAAGAATATTAGCTTCATGGTAAGATCAATATAACTTTTTTGCTACAAGAAAAGACTTGATGATCATATGAATGGTACTGAACTTAATTGCTTCAACAAGTGATCTCATACGTATCTTTCGTGCATGTGTCAGAATGTTGCACCAATTCCAGGACCTGGAGATAAGGGAGCCCAAGCGGTTGCAATAAGAATATCTGGAGACCAAGCAGCCTTCTGGGGCTGTGGATTCTTTGGAGCTCAAGATACGCTTCATGACGACATAGGTCGACATTACTTTAAGGAATGCTATATCCAAGGTTCAATTGACTTCATCTTTGGCAATGGAAGGTCACTTTATGAGGTCAGTTTCTTTTATCAAAAGTTGGTATACTTACACTCTGCCAAAATAATAAGAATGTGCTGCCCATAACATAACTCAGATAATAGACGAAACAATCCATTAGGATAATGATGAAATCTAAACAAACCATTAAATTGAGTTTCACTGAGTTAAACAAATTAACTAAATTTGGAATTACCATCATAAAGATACTCTAGGAGGATGCATTTAAGTGAAAGTAGATAGCCTTTGAAATAGGGAGTCAATATTATAGTTTGATCATTAGTTAAAATGCAATAATTGTTATATTATCTTATGAAAACCTAAATTCGACAATAATTAAAAAATAAAAGAGAAGTTTAAAATGTTATACTAATTTCCATAGAATGCCAAATTAAACACAGAAATCAAGGTAGAGGGAGCCTTTATTACACATCTTTGCAGGTTAAAGCTAGTACTATTACAGAGAAAAATCGAGATAAGCCTGGACTGTAGTTGTTACAGATACAAGCAATGAACTGATTTGATCTATCTCTTCACTGAGAAATACATTGATGTACCCTTCATTTTGTTTAAGATCTTCTACTTTCCTATAAACTAATCTGGAGTGAATATACCTTTCAAGCTCATTATAGAACTGCCAGCTGATTTCCATGGCGAATCCAGTAGCTCCAGGCCAAAGGGTCATAAATGGAGCAGTGACAGCACATGGTAGAGCTTCCAAAGACGAGAACACAGGGTTTGCATTCGTGAACTGCTCTCTTGGAGGCACAGGAAGAATATGGCTAGGTCGTGCATGGAGGCCATTTTCTCGGGTGGTTTTCGCATACACTGCCATGACAGATATTATAGCTCCTGAGGGTTGGAATGATTTCAACGATCCCACACGAGACCAGTTAAGAGATTATTAGTTGGATATATTAATATATATTCTAAAAAAGATTGTGAATCAACGTGAAAATGGTGCTAATTAGTGAACTGGGTTTGTGTTTAAAAATGGTTGCAGGACTGTTTTTTATGGAGAATACAATTGCGTAGGCTCAGGAGCTAACATGGCATTAAGAGCACCTTATGTTCAGAGACTGAACAACACACAGGCTGCTCCTTTCCTAAACATGTCATTCATTGAAGGGGATCAATGGTTGCTACCCTTTGCATAACTAACTTATGATATTGCTCTCTCTTGTTCCTTACTCACTGCACCTGATTGTTTCAAATGACTTTATTTTCAATTATGCACTTGGTAATTGAATTCATCTGTGTTCATTCCCAGACATCATTGAAGGGGAGTTTTCATTAATCAAATCTATAGAAAAACTAAAGCAATAAACTTTCCAAATGAAAAGATCACATCAAAGACATGGAATGAAGGGAACAATTATCAACTATATATCCTTCTCTAAATTGTCATGATTATAACCATCCCTCACTAAGTATATTTAGCGATGATAATGTCCATTGATATATTCAATCTTGTAATACGATTGCAATTAAACTTGGTCCTAATTAGGGTGGAAAGTTAAAACTAAGAATATTGACTCTTGTTACGTTTACTAATTACATAAGCTCTCTGGTGAACTACCTGTATTGTTCATAATTGTTCTACTAATGCTCTCACCCACAAAATAGAGTAAAATATACAAAATTTTCCTATAGTTTAAGAAATTTTAGAAAAATTTTCTAATCCTTAAATTTTTTTAAAATTCTTTTAGTTCTTTTTTTTAGAAAATCCATTCTTTTAGAATTTGGTTAAAAAATAATGACAAAACAAACGTAGTGTATAAATATCAAATTTGAACTAATTAAATATTATTTATATGATGGTTCAACTCAACTCTCAAACTTAAATCGAATTAATTAAATTCAGCTCAAATCAATAATTTATTATAATTATCATAAATTATTAATTTAAGTCTAATTTAATTTATTCAGGTTGGGTTTAAGAGATAAGTTGATTTATTATATTACTGACATTTGATTAGATCATGTCCGATTTTCATATTGCATGTACTTCTTTGTTATTTTTTAACCAAATTTTAAGGGAATGAGTTTTTTTAGAAAATTGAAAATTAGAAGATTTTTTTCCAAGAATTTTAAAAATCAAAATATTTTTGTAAGATTGCTTAAAATATAAAAAAGATCTATGTCTTTTGCTCTACAAAGTAATATTACTTATACCCCTCTGTTAAATAAAATAGATGTTTTATAATATTAAAATATGCTAATTAATCAAACAAACTAGATAAATAAAGGTAAGTATTGATTACATTAATCAAATTGAGTTTTTTTTTAATCAAAATACATGCATAAGAGTTATATCTCTTGTTATTTCTTATATGTAAAAGGAAAATTTGTATAATAATTTATAAAGTATATATGTTAAGTAAGTTATTAAATAAACTAAGTTGTTACATTTTGTAACTTTATGTTCAGACCTTTGTAAAAATACCGTAAATAGCTCTACTCTGTATAAGTTTATATACAAAAGAATAACAGGAATATATTCCGTTAGTTAGCTAAAACTAATCGGTTATCTAGTCATAACAAACTTGTTGATGTGGCAAGAAGTTTTCTCCAACACCCACTACAAGCTGGAGAATGTTAGCTGAAGAAAGAAGACAACATTCCTAGCTTGAGTAGAAGTTGCCAATGCTGAGCAGAAGCAAGGATTTTGATGAGAAGATCAGCAAGTTGACATTTTGTGAGCAAATATGTAAGCTACAGCAGACCTTCCATAATTTTATCACGTGTGAAGTGACAATCCAACTTTATATCCTTAGTTCTCTTATGAAAATCAAATTTTTAGGGATGTGCAAAGCACTTTGATTGTTACAGTGTAAGAGAATAGGCTTAAGATTTAGGATATTAAATTCTTCCAAAAGCCTTACATGCCATTTAACTTTAGAGTCAGCCTACAACATGACTTTATATTCAGCCTCTGCAGATAATGTAGAGATAGTACTTTTCTTTTTGCTCTTCTAACTAATATGAGATTGAACAAGTTGAATTAAATAACCAATGATGGAGCATCGAGAGGTAAGACAACTAGCCTAATATGAGTCTGAGAAAGCTTAATATTAAGCTGAGTATCAGCTTTTAACTGAATAACTTGACCAGATGTGCCTTTAACATACTTAAGAACATCTTCCAAGGCCTGTAAATGGGGTATTCGAGACTATTGCATAAATTGACTCAACATTTGAACAACAAATGTGAGATGTGGTCTAGTATGAGTGAGATAATTGAGTTTCCCAATAATCATCCTATAATGACTGGGATCAGATAAGAGCTCTCTAACATCAATATCCAAATGAGATTAATAAGTAAAGGAGTAGATATACTTTTAACATCAAGAATTCCAACTTCAGATAATAGTTCAATAGTCAATTTCTTTTGAGTGAGAGTAATACCAATGAGAAGTATAACTAACTTCAAGACCCAAGAAATAATGCAATTTTCCCGAATCTTTGATATTAAATTTTAGATGAAGATGTTGCTTTAAAGCCTGGATTTTAACAAGTTTAGAGCTAATCACCAAGATGTCATCAATAGAAACAACTACAATGGTAAGCTCAAGAAATAGGGAGTAATCATTATGGGATTGAATATATCCCAACTGTTGAAGAGAAACAGATAGTTTAGTAAACCACTACCATGATGCTTGTTTAAGGTTATAAAGGGATTTTTTTAGTTTGCAAACCTTATTATGATGATTATCTAAGACCCTAAGATATTTTTACTTAAACTTCTTCCTCCAAGTCACTACGTAGAAAAGCATTGTTAATATCAAGCTAAAACAAATTCTAAGTTTTATGAGCTACCAAAGTAGCGATAGTTCTTATGGTAGCCATCTTGACTACAAGAGAAAAGGTTTCTTAAAAATCAAAATCAGCCTTTTGTGAGTAGCGTTTAATGACCAATCTGGCTTTAAGTCTCTCCAAGATCCCATCAGAATTTAACTTGACCTTATAAACCCACTTATAGGGTGTAATCCTTTTGCCTGGAATGAGATCAGTCATATCCCAAGTATGGCTGACCTATAAAGCCTCAATCTCTTTCTTTATTGCCAAAACCCAACCTAGATTAGTGGAAGCCTCTTGATAAGAATAAGGTTCAGTGTATGTAGTGAAGTTGGAGACATGAGCTTTGTGAGGGAGAGGTAGGTGATGAAATTGGACTAAATTAAACTAATGACAGTGAATGGTGCTGCTATTAGTATAAGAGCAAATATAGTCCTATAAATAAGTGGGATCTTTATGAACTCTAGTTGATCTTCTAAGAGGAGGGAACTACTATATACGAGAAGTAGAAGGAAAAGGTTGGTTTGAGGGAGTAGAGACAAGCTGGACATAAGAGGTAATATCATGTTGAGATAAGGAAAAAGATAATTCATTATAAGAAAAGGAAAATAACGGAAATTCTGTATCAGAGGTGGGAGAAGGGAGCACATAAGATGAGGTTTTTTTATGAAGAATGGAATTATGAAAAGGATAAAGATATTCATGAGAAAAAAAATCCCTATAAGAGATTATCTTTCCAATGATCAGATCAAGCACATTGTAAGCCTTTTTGCTATAAGGATATCCCATAGAAACACATAGATGAGTTTTGGCTTCAAATTTAGTCCTACGTTTTGTTGGTGTAGCAACAAAACAAAGGCATTCAAAAGATCTGAGATGTTGATAAGATGGTGGCTAATGATATAGGAATTCATAAGGAGATTTGTATTGTAAAATAAGTAATGGAATTCTATTTATGCGGTATATGGCAGTGAGAAAGCATTCACCCTAGAATTATTTTGAATGGTTGGCTTGAAAGAAGAGGGGTCTAGTTGTGTCAAGTAGATGTCTAGGTTTCCTCTCAACTCTCCCATTTTTCTGGGGAGTATTTTAATAGGAAGTTTGGTAAATAAAACCCTTATTGGCATTAGATGATTGTGCTTGACTGTTGCAAAATTGAAGACCATTATCTGATCAAACAATCTTAATAGTAGCATCACATTTCATTTCAATTTAAGTAACAAACGCCTTAGAGATAAGGAAAGCATTGCTTATGAGATAACAAATTAGTCCATGTAGCACACGAGAATGATCATCAACAATAGTAAGGAAGTATTTATATCCATCATAGATAGCATGTTGATATGGATCCCAAATATCTACATGTATGAGTTCAAAAATACATTCAACACTATAATAATTAAAAGGAAATGATTGTCTATGAAACTTTGTCTTAGGACAAATGTAACAAACTGAATCATTGTTGAGTTTAAGAACATCAACATATTTCATTGAGGCATAAGGAACGTGACCTAATTTGCAATACCACAAATTAGCAGAAACATTACAAATTATGCTACAATTATTCAAAGGGGGAGAATCAAGACTAGAAGTTCGACCACTTGTAAGTTTGTAGGATTCAACACAATATAGTCCATCAGCTTCCCTATCAAAAGGCATTGTTCTGCTCATTAAAGGGACCTAAAGAACACATTGAGTAGGTGCAAACAAAAAGTTAGAGGAAAGTTGTTTCATTAATTTGCTGCTTAAAGGAGATTAAACTGAAAATCAGGGACATGCATTATACAAGAGGGTAATATCTAGGGATAACTTGACAGTATTAATGTGTTTAACTGCGGCTTTATTGCCATTAGGTGTAGTAATAATGAAATGATGTGGAATAGGTTTATAAGTATAAAAAATGTTAAATGTGGGCTAGTATATCAATTATCCATTTCAGATTAGGCTTAGATGAAAAGAGATATAAGCAATTATGTGCCATCATAGCAAAGGTTGCAATAGGATCAGAGGGAGAGGCCTCTAAATTATAATGTGACAACAACACCAGGAGCTATTGAAGTTGTTCAGCAATGATAGGAGGGATACCATTAGAAACTCCATTAGCTTGAGCATTATAAGAGCCATCAGAATCAAGAATCAGAATGGTCCACGGTAGCAACCAGCCTTTTGTTTCTAGCATTCTTAATTCAGGATGAAGTTTAAAGCAATGCTCCATAGAATGTCCAGGAATTTTACAGTGTGTGCAAAAATAATTGTTTCTTTTACTGAAGTTGTTCCTTTGAATAAAAGGGCATGAATTTCAAGAATTATTGAAGAACCTCTGTAACTTCTATTGTGAAACTAAGGCCGACGAATCAAAATTAAGTGCACTGGTAGTAGGATTATAAATCTCTCTTTGTTGTTCGTCTTGTAACACAAGGTTATAAGCCTGTTTGACTAATGTTACTTTTAATCACTTTGTAATCATCATTTAGGCCCATAAGAAATTGCATTATGCACTAATCATGAATAATCGTTTTGAAAACTTGGCTATAACCATAAAGACAAGAGGGAATGTTCACTAAAGACACATATTCATCCCATAATTTTTTGAGTTTCGCAAAATATGAGGCCATAGAGAAATTACCTTGTTAAGTAGAAAAGTCTCTTTCTGTACTTGATAAATCTTAGTCCCAACAAACCTTATCCCCAATTCTTTCCACATCTTAGTAGCAGTAGAGCAATACAATAGACTGTAAGTAATGTCTTCATCTACAGAATTTAGAATCCAAGAGATTATCATATTGTTGCATCTTTCCTATTATGTAGACAGAAGAGATGAATCATCGGGTTTAGGATGCTTTCCATTAACGAAGCCATGTTTGTTGCAAACATATACAACAACTTCACAAGATTGCCTTTAATTGGCAAAATTGTCAACAATATGAAGTTATATTGAATGCCTAAAGTAGTCTGGATGATCGGAATGGTGTACATAGAACTCATGAGTAGGATATGTGGTAAATGAATTAATAAAGTCTTGATTCAAGATGTGAGTGGAATGTCAAGGAGTTTCAAACGCTATTGAAATCAAAATGCTTATCGAGGCAAAACCATGTTACATTTTGTCACTAGATGTTCAAACCTTTGTAAAAATAACATAAATGGCTCTTGTGTACATGTTTATATAAAAATACATTTTGCTATTTAGCTAAAACTAATTAGTTATATGGCCCTAGCAAACTTGTTGAGGTGGAGCCAGCTGTCCTACCTGTGAGGTGTCTACAAACCAGCGAGGAGATTAGTCACTGGATTCACCGATAGATGCCCTAGTTTAGACCAGAAAAAAACTTGTTGAGGTGGTAGGGAGTTTTTTCTAACATAAGTTATTAAATAAATTAATAATTCAATCAAATAATGTACTCAATTAACTTCCTATTTAATAGTTCAAACTCAATTAAACAAGGTGTTAAATTCAATTGACTATTTAGTGGTCTAAATCTCTTAAAACTCAAATAGCTCCCGTAACTATATCGCTTACCTTTCCAATTTCCATCCATAAATCATTAAAGCCTAATAAATGTGAAACTATATCATTGGGACAACTTTTATCACTTCGATGTGATAGAATGAACTTTTACGTGTAAGAAAAACAATAATTATGTATAATTAAGAATTGGTAACCTCAAGGCACATGTGAGTTGGTGTTGGGGCTCTTCTGACTTAAGTAAGGTTGTGGGTTTGAACCCCCTCATGTATGCAGTCGTTTAAAACTTGGGGTCAGAGTTTCGCCTCCCGCAAAGAACCTATCCAATTCGAGCGAGGATTAGTCCGAGTGTATCTAGCTTAAAAGTGCCTTCCTACAGTTGGGATCCGCCTGGAACACCTCTTGAAAAAAAAAAAAAAAAAGAATCGGTTGTCAACGAAGAATAGCCGAAGATTCCCTAGATCCTCAAACCGTAGCCAAAATTTAGAATTCCAATTCAAAAAAAGAATAAAACTAAAAAGCTAAAGAGGAGAGAGAGAGACTTAATTCTTTTCCGGATGGACGAGAGACAGGGGATGAATGGAGGCGTAGGCTCCTGCCACAGCCGTTCTGAGTTGAATTCCATTTCAAATGAAGTTAACTCCGATTCCTCGCCACCCTCCGACCGCCCTATACGTGTCTACGCCGATGGGATCTACGATCTCTTTCACTTCGGTCATGCTGGCTCTCTTGAACAGGCCAAGAAGCTGTCCGTGTCTCAACTTTTCCTCTGTTTTTCTTGTTCTCCATGCGCTGGATTTGCGTTCTTTGATTGTTCTTGTGCTTTTGATCTGAATGTTTTAGTGGGTTTCTCTTGTTTTTTTTTTTCAAATTTTCCTTACAGTTTTTGCTGTGCTAGCATTTGTTGTTCTAGCCTGTTGTGGTTGATTAGTTTCTACATTGAAAAAGCAGAAATTTTGAATGGATTGGTTTTCTGAGTTTATCTTATTTCTTAGAAATTTTGTTGCTTTCTTGCGAAATTCATGGCATAACATTAAAGGGTATGCGACGTTAGTGAGAACCATTATGGTGCTTTTGTTTTCTAATTGTGTCTTCGTGTAGATATTGGCTCTTGGTCACTCTTACCTCCCATCTCATTTTTTTAAAATAGCAATGCAAATTTTTGGCGTTTGCATCATGATGATGGTTGCTTCTGTATCGAGCAGATGGAAAATGATCCATAGGGAAGTCTCTTCATTCTTTTTTTATCATGCTTGTGCGTAGCACATGGTATTTCACAATCGTGCTTTTTGGTTCATTTGATCCAATGTTGTTGCGCTTGTACTTACTGTTGTCATTGATAACATTTGATTTTAGGTTTCCAAATACCTATTTGCTGGTTGGATGCTGCAATGATGAAACCACCCACAAGTACAAGGGCAAAACTGTTATGAATGAAGCTGAGCGCTATGAATCTCTTCGCCATTGCAAGTAAGACTTTCTGTAAACTTACTGGCAGCAGATACTTACACTGTTCAAAGAGTTTTCATCAGTCTATCATTTTAATTGAGTTTTTCTAAAGAAATATACACATAAGCACATACATATATACATATATTATGGTTTCATTTACTTGTTTATATCATACATGGTGACGGGCATTACTTGTTCTGATTTAATTGAGGACATTTAAACACTGGATTTTGGGTTAACTTTCTGCAGGTGGAGCTTTTCTAAAGAAATATACACATACATACATATAGTCATATATAAAGGTGCCATTTACTTGTTTATATCACATATGGTGACAGGCATCACTAGTTCTGGTCTCATTGGGGATGTATTCCTCTGTCCCGATTACTCTGGCCCCTCTGTATCCCTTAAATCCAAGTCATTTATTGTTTGAAAATGAATGGCGTGGGTTTAAGGGATACAGAGGGGCCAGAATAATTGGGGACTGAGGATCTCAAGGGATCTCATTGAGGACATTTGAACACTGGATTTTCGGTTCACTTTCTGCAGGTGGGTAGATGAAGTTATTCCTGATGCACCTTGGGTAGTGACACAAGAATTTCTTGACAAACATAATATTGAATATGTGGCCCACGATGCTCTTCCGTGAGTCTTTTTACCACAGTGAATGTGCTCTTTTTTCCATGATGCTTTTCCCTTTATTTCTTGGCCATAACATTAGTGGTGTGGCCCACAATGATCTTCTTTAGGACTTGGACCAAGACATTACGAGAGATTGAAAAGCTTTAGAGCCATGATGCAATCTTTTTTCCTATGGTTCATATCCGAGTTTATTGCTTTAGGTTGGCTTAGATGAGGAGAGGTTATGAATAGTCTTTTCAGCATTCAATGTGGATTATGTGTCCCTATCGTCAGTTTATTATTGAATTCAAGTCTGTTCTTCTCTGACATTTCCCTTCGTATTTGTTTACAGCTATGCAGATGCCAGTGGGGCTGGAAAGGATGTTTATGAATTTGTAAGCTGATCACGAGTGCTTGCATTGTATTCCATTCCGTTTCTTGGTTTATAGTCATAATAAGTCAATTCACATGCAGGTCAAAAAAGTTGGGAGATTTAAGGAAACAAAAAGAACTGATGGGATTTCTACATCTGACATTATTATGAGGATTGTTAAAGATTATAATCAGTATGTCATGCGTAACTTGGATAGAGGATACTCGAGAAAAGAGCTTGGTGTTAGCTATGTGAAGGCATGTACTATTTTGATGTTCTTAAATTATTTGGTTACAATTGGATGATGCAGTACAAAATGAACAGTGCGCTCAGCTCCATCCATATTACTTTTTGAATAAGAACCTTTCTGTTTGGTGTAATGTTAATAGGAGAAGCGATTGAGAGTCAACATGAGATTGAAGAAGCTACAAGAGAAAGTTAAAGAACAGCAAGAAAAAGTTGGAGAAAAGGTTGGAATTTCTTCTGTCTCCTCCAACATTTACAAATCATCTTCATCTCGTGATTATTTAGTTGGCATAACATACTAAAATAATCTTGATTTTCTAGATTCAAACTGTTGCAATGCATCGCAATGAGTGGGTGGAAAATGCTGATCGCTTGGTTGCCGGGTTTTTGGAAATGTTTGAAGAAGGTTGCCATAAAATGGTAGAGCTCATTCTCTCCCTCATTCCCATTTCTGCCTTACATCCCTACCCCTTTTCTTCTTATCTTTCCAAGGTTTTTAGTGATACCTCGGTTGTGAAAACTAACGAGGAAGTTGAACTTGGTAGTCATGCTATGTTTCTTTTGGAATCATTTAGGGGACTGCCATCCGGGATAGGATTCAAGAACGATTGATAGGACAGCAGCTAATAGGGTTGACGCATAATGGTAAGGATGATGACGAAGATGAGGAAGAGTATTACGACGACGACGAAGAATATTACGACGACGAAGAATCGTATGACGAGAAAGAGTGGAATGGCAAGAAGTAGATGCTTTACTTGTAATAGATTTAAACATTTATATACCTTTGTTTGGTCGCCGAACGTAGCTTGGATGTTACCGATGCCTATTCTCTAGAATTTTGAAATGTGGCACTATAATAAATATATGTCAATACTTTACATTAGTTCGTTGGTCTATACGTTTGTAAAAATAAGTTTGTACAATATTAATAATTACTTATATATAAAAATATAATAAAATTGTTTACTAATTATTTAATAAATAATAGAGATATAAATAAGAATATATTAAATAAATTTTTTATGTAATTATACTTATACAAAATGATTATAAATTAACTAAATCTAAATGTATTAAGTTAACATAATTATATTTTATATTGACATTATATATACTTTTTAGTGTATATATGTACAAAATATTATAATGATTTTTGAAATATGTAAAGATATTTGAAGCTAAGTTCATTTATTAGAAGACATTTTTTTATTTTTCTTAATTTTATATTTATATGAGAATTAAATGATCTTTGTATCATCTTTATTTATGAGAAATATGTAAAAATAATATTAATACAAATAAATACATATTTGTTATATCAAATTTATATTATTATGATTTCTTAATATAAGATTGAATTAAAGTAAACAAATTATACAACATAATATATCTATTTTATATTTTATAAAATATAAATTTTTTAAAATTTTATGTTATTATGATTTCTTAATATAATATTGAATTAAAGTAAACAAATCATTCAATGAAATTATACAAAAAAAGCTAATCATTTGACCACAATAAACACCATAAAAACGACAATTCTAGTTATATAATGCAAGAAAGTGAATGCACTAATCCGAGCTCACCACGTCACTTGTTGACAGAGAACGATGAACTCACCACGAAGAATTGAAAGAAAATTGAACACGAAATTACAGATTAATTGCATAATTAATCAACACAAATGATTAACCCTAGAATTGTAACATACTATATTCAATAATTGAAAGGATAAATACCTGGAAATTGGGGAAACATTGAATCCATTGTAATGTTCTATGAAATGACGTGATCCAGACGTAGAGGATTTACTACTGCTATTCCGAACCTTAATCAGCAAAAGAACCCGTACAGTTTTCAATGGGGCGACTGTATTTAAAAGTTGGCTAGCAGTAGGGCCTCCTGTGCTTTATAATACATGGGCCAAGCCTACCCATCATAGCAGGCTCACGGACACTGGCCCAATGACACGTTAGAGAGAGAATTACCATTGATATCTAATTAATCGGGGTTTGTACACAATATTTTATTATGCTAGTCCACAATTATGATAAAATTCTATCAAGAATGTCAAATTTCGAGATTAGGAAGATGAGGAAATGGTTCCCGTGGAGGGGATGCACGTCCCATCTTTCAAAGAGAAGCTTATGGGATCCAGGACAGAAAAGCCGAGACTGGATTTAGATAAGGAGATGGATGTGGACCTATCCTACAGGGATGCAATCGTCACTGAGGGAGGAGATTTTCCATCCATTCAGTTCTCGGAACGAGTTAAAACCGTACTAGATGCCTCTATACAACAAACAATGGTTGTTCGATTACTGGGCGAAATGTTGGGCTTGCAAGGCCTGCTCAATCCCATTGACGTATTGTGGGAATCGATCGAAAAGTATAAGGTGATCGATCTGGAAAATCAATACTTTCTTATCAAATTTCAACTGTCCAATGATTAAAAAAATGTACTACTGGGAGGACTATGGCTGGTGCGGGGCACCTATCACACAATACAACCTTGGAGTCCAACTTTTTCTACTTCACATGCTTCACCGAAGGTTGTGGTCACAGGGATCAGGTTCTCCAGAATGCCCCTACAATATTATCACAAAAGCACGTTAAGAGCCATCAACCAATTAGTGGGAAAAGTCATCCAACTTGACTACAACACTATGGTGGGAGATAAAGGAAAATTTGCACAGTTAACAGTGGAGAAGTTTTGATAAGAATAGTTTTTGTTGTGAAATATCTTGCTAAATATAATTTAACTTTTCTATGATCCAATGAGAAACTTTACCAAGAAGGTAATGGTAATTTTTTAGGATTGATTGAGATGATTGCTGGATTTGATGTGATAATGCAAGATCATGTTAGACGTAT
>JAOTBA010000203.1:3134617-3146059 GCA_025629845.1 Erythroxylum squamatum
TAACCCCTTATGCTAATTTCCCTAACTATAAAGCAGGAGGTTGGTTGTTCAATGGGCTTTCAGCCCTATTCATAACACAGATGTATAAAGGGAAGTATGCAAGGCTGGCGGTTGATGTTGATCTTAGTTCTCCATTGCGTCACATGTGGAGTTAGACGGTGAAACTCTTCTGGTTGCCTATGAAGGCCTGCCCCCGATTTGTTTTACGTGTGGAAAAATAAACTACGACGGAGCGTCATGTCGCCAACGCCCATCAGATTCCCCAGAAACCAACAATCAGGTCAGCAGTGCAGGATCATTGGTGGAGGCGAATACCACACCAGTCAAGGATAGGAAGACAGCTGCAGGTCATTCCAACGGGTATGGACCCTGGACACAGGTTCAGAGGAGAACTAGTCGTTCTGTCACCCAACGTTCCACTCCATCTGCATCACGACCCAATTCGTAGAAATTAATTAAAGCTGGTAGTGACAGAGAGGTGACGCCTATGGGGGGTCGAGGTTTACACTATTGACTAAGCAAGAGACAGTGGAAAATGATATTGAGGCACATCAGGCAGACCCACAAGTAAGCATTCCCTTTGGGCTTGGACAGAGATTAAATGTGGCTGAAGTAGTCGGAAAGGGTAAACAACCTCAACAAGGGCTAGTTTTTAAAGCCTCCGGGCCTAAACGACATCCTAGGCGGAACTCCGAGGACCACTAGTCGGCCCAATTCAGACAACCCTGGGAGAAAGCTCCCAGGTCAGGCATATACAGGAACAAGGGCTGCCTACTGCCCTCCAATCCAAATGCAACCCTCCCCCCCAGGAAAACCATTTAGCAGTTGAAATTCTGTCTCACACGGAAATGATTTGCGATAGCCAAATTCTTGGGAAAAGGGCTCCGGTTGTTGAGGAGAGTCTCCAACTTATGGAAGGAGTTAAGAATCAGGAGGCGAGTAGGATTTTCATCGAAGGCATAGATGCCCCTCCGACTGATCCTCCAGACCTGAGTACCCAGACAGTTGACCCGGCCACACTGAGGAGGAAGGTGCTCCGGAGACTCAGGCCGTAGATAATACAGCAGACCCTGCAGGAGGTACAGTTCGATTACAGTCGTAGAGTAGAGTAGTTTCTTTTTTTTTATTATGTCAATTTTCATTTGGAATTGCCAAAGGCGCAGCGGGTTTTAGATTCTTAGCCATCCTGCGTAATTATTTGCGAACTATTCAGCCTAATATTCTAGTTTTACTGAAAACTCGTATTAGTGGATCACGGGCCAGCACGGTAGTCCATTCTTTGGGGTTTGATTTCTCCTTTAAATTAGAAGCTGTAGGTTTTTCTGGAGGGATTTGGCTTTTCTGGAAGTCAGATTTTGATATTTCGATAGTCATAGCTCATCGCCAGTTTATTCATACCACTATAAAACATGCTTCGTGTGTTTTCGATTTTACAGCGGTCTATGCAAGCCGGCAAATCACCTCTTAAACCTTTCTTTGGCCCGTTTTAAGTTGGATTGGCCGATCTACACATAGACCCAGGCTTGTAGGAGGGGATTTTAATGCTAAACTTGATCGATCGGATAAAGTTGGGGGGGGTCAGTCTACGAGAGTGGTGAATAAAAAATTTCAAGACTGGGTCTACAAGTATGGGCTTCACGACCTAGGATTCACTGGCTCTAAATTTACTTGGCGTCGAGGCATGATCCAAGCTCGCTTGGATCGTGTTTTTGATTCAACAACCTGGCTCTAGGCGTTCCCTCATACAGTGAATCAACATCTGCCCATTATAGGGTCAGACCATCGGCCATTGTTACTCCACCTTCATAGACAGAATCCTCGGACGTCAGGAACTACTAATTTTAGATTTCAGAATGCTTGGCTTACCCACCTCGGGTTTGAGGATGTCGTAGCAGGGCATTGGCTTCCAGCCGAAGAGACGATGAGCAAATCGCTTGAAACATTCTCCAAGCATCTTTTACGATGGAATCAGCAAGATTTTGGTAATACTTTTATTGAAAAAAACAGCTTTTAGCTCGACTGGCGGGCATTCAAAGGGCCATGACGGTCGATAACGTGGACTCGTTATTAGCATTGGAGGACAAACTGAGTGAGGATTTGACCCAAGAACTGTGTGAGGAAGAAATTCTTTGGCACTAGCGTGCCCATTGCCAGTGGATCTTGAAAGGAGATCGGAATACAAAGTACTATCACACCCTCACTCTTGCTCAAAGGAAGAAGATGAAGATCGATCGGTTCATGGATTCTAATGGTTACCTGATTTCGGATCCAGTTCAACTGGGTTTGATCGCCAGGAATTTTTTGGTTAAACTTTACACTGCCGATGAAGGACCTTCCCATAGTTTTCCGCTCTCAGGTGCTTTTCCCCCGCTTACAAAAGCTAGGATTCGGGATCTTAAATTGCCGATCCATGAGATCGAAGTCAAGAATGCGGTTTTTGATATGAATCCTAATAAAGCCTCGGGCATCGACGAGTTTAATGCTTTATTTTTCCAAAAACAATGGAGACATGTTGGTCCAAAAGTCGTGGAATACATGCTGAAGGTGTTTAGCATCGAAAGATGGGAAAAGGAGTTAAATCACGCCATTCTAGTTTTGATCCCAAAAACCCCCTCCCCGTCTAGTATGGCTCACTTCCGACCCATTAGTCTCTATACTGTGCTTTATAAGATTATTTCTAAAATTATTGTTAATCGTCTTAAGCCTCAGATGGCACATCTAGTGGAGGAGACGCAATGCAGCTTTATTCCTGGCCGACACATCATGGATAACATTATAATAGCTTAGGGGGTGATACATTCGATGCATAAGAAAAAGGAAAAGACCGGCTATTTTGCGATTAAAGTAGACTTAAAAAAAGCATATGACCAACTTCGTTGGGATTTTATCCATGACACGCTGGTGGACATCAGTATCCCGGAGAATCTTCTCAGAGTCATTATGCAATGTGTCACGACGGTTAATATACAGGTTGCCTGGAAAGGCACTTGTACTCTTCCCTTCAGTCCTTCGCGAGGTATTAGGCAAGGAGATCCTCTTTCGCCTTACCTTTTCGTTTTGTGAATGGAACGTCTAGGCCACATAATCTTGCAGGCGGTGGCGCAGGGCATCTGGAAACCGATGAAGATGAACTCAACAGTGCCTCCCATATCCCATCTTTTTTTTGCCGATGACCTCGTTCTCTTTGCTGAAGCTATGGAGTCCCAAACGCATATAATTGCTAGAATTCTGGAGGTGTTCTACAAAGCTTCAGGACAGAAACTCAACCGGGAGAAAACTAAGATCTTTTTCTCTAGCAATGTCTCCCAAACTGCTGCTCGCAGGCTCAGCCAAATCCTGAACATCACAAGTACGACCAATCTAGGAAAGTACCTCGGAGTTCCTTTGATTCATGAGCATACCACAAGGAGCACATACCAGCATATATTGGATAACGCTCACAAGAAACGCTCAGGGTGGAGGGCTAAGATGTTGTCTTTAGCGGGGAGAGTAACATTAACTCCATTAGTTATTGCGGCTCTATCCATTTTCACAATGCAAACAGTGAGACTCCCGAGACAACTTTGCGATGATTTGGAGCATATCATGCGAAATTTTATATGGGGCTCAACGGGCGAGAACAGGAAAATCCATCTTGTCAAATAGGACGCAATGTGCCAACCTAAAAAAGCAGGGGACCTACGATTAAAACGTGTCCGTTCTTCTAATGATGCTCTCCTGACTAAACTGGGCTGGGCTTTACTTACGAAACCTACAACTCTATGGATCAGACTCTTAAGAGCTAAACATCGTTTCGACCCATCCCATATCCCTGTTAATCTCGATAGGGCAGGAGCTTCAGTTATTTGGAGAGGCATCTCTGCTTGCTGGCAATTTGTTCGCTAAGGCATTAGGTGGAAACTAGGAACAGGGAGGAATGTCTTATTCTGGTTGGATAATTGGGTGCATGAATGGGGACCATTAATTTCAGTGATTACCTCCCCAATTCCTGAAAGCACTCTGTACGCCATAGTAGCGGATTTCATGAATGAGGAAGGCATCTGGCAGTGGCATCTATTCCAACAGCATCTCTCGTCCACTGTCTGCATGGATATAGCAACTTTCCATCCCACTCGGGCTAACTCGGTGGATGATACCATCATATGGGGGCTCACAAATTATGGTAGGCTCACCACCGAGTCTGCCTATGAGTTACTTGAAGGTAATTCCAAGTCTGAGGCTAGTAAACATTGAGAGTTAATATATAAATAGGCAGGACCTCAGCGGAACAGGGCCTGCCTATGGCTAATGACGAAGCAAAAGTTATTGACTAATTACCAAAGAGTGGCTAGATGGCTCACACTGGATAATAGGTGCCCTGTTTGTGGGTATGAGGAATTGACTTTACATGCCATTCGGGATTGCATAAGAGTGGAGGCTTTTTGGTGTAAATTTTCCCTAGTAGTGGCTGACACGGAATTTTTTCAACTAGATGTGGAGAGATGGGTGCAGTCCAATCTTGTGAAGCACTCGTATATGCAGCAGTTTCAATGGACTACAATCTATAGAGCAGCCTGCTGGTTCCTTTGGTATTGGTATAACAGAAGCATATTTGAAGATAACTTTGTGTGGCCTGAAGACGAAACTAGGGCAGTAATGGACTATGTTAACTGGATAGTAAGGGCTAGGATAGTGGAAAGCTCTGTCTTTAGGGACCAGGGATTACCAGTAGGACATTTTACAGGTTGGACCAAACCAATGGAAGGCTGGGTCAAGCTAAATATTGATGGGGCGATTAAGCATGGGATTAACATTGCAGCCACAGGAGGTCTGATTAGAGATTGCCACGGTCACTGGTGCGGGGGCTTCCTATATCACATTGGACGAGGCTCACCTTTAGCCACCAAACTCTAGGGAGTCCATTCAGGACTGACCCTAGCCTGGACGCTTGGATAACGACGAGTGATTGTCGAAGTGGATTCTCTGGAGATGATCAATATTCTTTCCTCTTCTATTATACCTTCGGCTGAGTATTTCTTTTTGGTGGCAGGTACCCGTAGTCTAATACACCGAGATTGAGTGGTGAAACTCCAACACATGTATCGCGAAGGGAATCAGTGTGCAGACAGTCTCGCATTGCTTGCAATGATATCCAGCCCCAACCTTCTTATTTTACAGGCGCCTCTGGCAGTTGTCATAGAACACCTCAACCGTGATAAGCACAGAATTCAGTACCGCAGATCTCTGCGTTAGCTAGGAAGTTAATTTTCTTTGTTTGGTTTTCCAATGTATAAAAAAAAAAAGGTTCCACTCAAAAGAAGTGCAATGGCTTCGACGTTTAACGTACGTGGCTGGCTTCTTTGGCACCAATATTGTAAGAGTCCGAATATACTTTTATAATTGCAGGCACCCTGCAGCATTTCTGTTGCTGTGAGTCCCTCCTCTTAGGGCATGAATTCCCATGTGGAATGGACCCTACACAGAAAAGAGCTGTGCTTCCTATGTTCTTTTATTAGCCAGGTTATTCCTCTCTTTGTTTCCTCCTGATTTCACTCGCAATAATTTGATATCCTGAAAACTGTGATTGTGACCACAATCATTACTGCTTAAATCATGCGTAATCTAAGCTAAAACACAAGTACAATGCAACGATGGAGGCTGATCAAAAGGCCATTTGATACACACTGATATATATCTTCTGTTTCCACGTGATCCTACCTTCTGCTCATCGTCCTTTCACTTAGAATGGTTCAGCCCATGTTACTGCGCGGACCCATTTTGAGGAAAAATAGAAGGCAATCTCAATTAAATTTTATTAAGGTTTATACAATAAATATGAATCAGATTAAATGACACATAACTAAAACACAGATCAGAGTCTGCCAACCGGAAAAACCGTGTTGGTATCCGATATTAACGTTGCAAGGATAGCAAATCACAAGTTGATGACAGCGCAAGCATAAGACAGTGGAAAACATTAGTGATTAAGACAAGGATAGCAAATCACAAGTTGATGACAGCGAAAGCATAAGACAGTGGAAAACATTAGTGATTAAGACAACCACAGTTGAGTTGACAAGATATGAAAGCACGGAATCTATCTATTAATCTTCACCGGACTAACATTATTGATCATATCTTCGATCAAACACCCCAAGGAGGCGTGAGAAGATCCACCCTCCATTAAAGCTTGCCTGCATTTCTTACTCATCTCCTTCACCCTTTTTCTGACCTCACTATCACCCTCCATCACACTCTTGATCCCTCTCTCTATCACATCAGCACTAACAATCACAGTAGTTGTACTTGGAATCTCAACAAAAATGTTTCTTCTAAAATCCATTTTAATTTCCACCCCTAAACCCCATTCTTCCACCAACAGGAACGCATTCACTTGTTGCTCGCCATATATAGGCAATGTTGCTATGGGCACACCGTACCAGAGACTCTCCAACGTAGAGTTCCACCCACAGTGTGACACGAACCCTCCAATGGCTTTGTGTGCCAGGATGGCGGTTTGTGGGGCCCAGCTTATTACTTTCCCAATCTCAGCCGTCCGATCGAGGAAGCCTTCAGGCAATACGTCATCAGGACTTAGATATTGCTTTTTCTCATTTGATGTAGGCTCGCGTAGGGACCACAAGAAGTGATGGCCACTACGTTCCAGGGCCAACGCAATTTCTTTCACCTGGTCTGGACCGAAACTTCCCAAGGTCCCGAAGCAGAGGAACAGTACGGATGACGAAGCCTGTTCATCAAGCCATTGCATGATACTGTCCTGACTTGACGTCTCTTCATGACTTTGTGTGTTCAGTATTGGCCCCACTGGGTATATAGGAGGGGCATCATCATCATTAGTCAAAGTGTTGATTGCATAAGATTCCAACTCCGTGAATGTATTTACCACAATGCCCCTAGCTTGCCGAAACCCCCTTGATGGTTGGAGAATAAACGTAAAGAGCGAGTCTTTACTCGACATCATCGCAGGTAGAACCTTGGCAGGAATCGGAACGGTGGAGGTGGGTGGGGACAACTCAACGTCGGAGCCCTCAAACTTCGTTGGATCTACTTTTTGATCGTCATGTAGAGATTGTATATATAACATGAGGCCAAGATAAGTAGCACTAGAAGTAAAGAAAACGTACGATGGGAGTCCGAATTCATTGGCGACATCAATGAATTGCGTACAGAACATGTCAACAATGAACCCACCAAGTTGGGGCGACTCAGGGCTTGATTCGGGTTTAATCAGCTTGGAGACGGCTTCTCTGACAAGGGGCTTTTGGGTTTCAATAAGGGAACTCAGTGTCCTGTTGGAAGTATCATTGGGGTCGAACTCGATACTAGGTAACTCGACAAATCGTATACGACCAGATATGTTCTTTTTGGCAAGTGACTCCACAAACTTACCAGTTTTTGTGTCGAAAGGCATCTTCATAACGACAACGGTGAAGGAGAGCCTCTCATCCCGATCAATGAGTACTTTTGCCAACTCCACCGCAGATCCAATGTGACCGACACCAGGTAAAGGGACGAAGACAAACTCCGTTTTTGCCATTTAGTAATGAAAAAAACCAATATAGAAAAATATGACGAGCTCCTCTGTAATTGAGCAACTAAATGAACCTTTTGCGTTATGGAATACCGAGAAAACAGCAGAGAAAAGATAAGGAATGGGGGAATTTATGTGGAAGAGTGTTAGGTATGGAAGAGTGGTAGGTACAATAAATAATTAAATAGCAGTATCGCAAATTCATTAAATGACATTATTACCAAAAAAAAACATCATTAAATGACAGAGCATAACAAACTATGTTTAATTTTGATATTATTTTAAGACCCTACCCAACACAGTAACGCACAGGAGAGTTGGGTCCTATTTTTGAGAAAAGGAGATGTCATGCACGCTGATATTTCGCCTCCGCATGTGGTATTACGGCAAACTGTGGTTATTTTGTTGCCTTGAAAAGCAAGTGGGGACGCTTGGCAAGTTGCCTTGAAAAGCAAGTTACTGGGGACGCTTGGTTACCGACAACAGCTCGATGGTGAAAGGAGCGGACTGAGTTGTAATTAAAGCTGACCGACTGCATTTTATGTTCCACTTCCAAATTCAACCGAGACAAAAAGAGAAAGTAATGCCATGAATAACGAAGGGGAAGCGAAAGTAATCAAGCCCATGGCCGGATTTTGTGATTCAAACAACTTATATTCATCTGGGTTATTTCATATCTCTTGTAATATCCTTGAAAATATATTACTCTGCCAGCTAAAACCTTCCTATTTCTGCAAAAGATTTCGGATAAGATTTGTTAAAAAAGGAGCTTTATTTGTTTCCTAATTGCAACGTGATCTTCTGATTTTGGGAATAAACTTTACTCCAAGTACAACTATTCAAATAGTCGGTATGTTAGATGGGACGAATTCATTGCATTTCCAAATTGCAGGATAGGTTAGTTTCCTAAAGTGCCCCTGAGGATTTTATTTTTTGGAAAATATTTAGTAATTTTCCTAAGAATGTTCGTGGCCTTCAAAAACCTAAATTCTATTTATAAAGATCACTTTTTGGACAAGCTGGGGTAGCGTGGAATTATTATCAAGCTTAAGAGAGCATTCGTGGCTACAAGTCAAACTCCAGCTCGGCGATCATTGTTTCTTACGGTGTTTCCTTGTTTGTGATGTAAGTGAGACCATGGACAATTGAGCAAGGCTAGGCAGAGAGCTAACCATGCCAGAAGGGCCCGTGACCAAAGCTAAGATCAAGAGATTTAAAGAGGCTCTTTATACGCATGTTAGCTTTTATCTTGAGAAGATGGCGAGCTCCAAACCTATTGAATGAGAGTTTAATGAAATTGAGCCCAAATTAATCCAATTAACTCAAATTCTTAGACTGGATATACTTGGAGCTTGTAGACAGAAGACTTGGGCTATTTTAATGCTTTATCACTTAAGCCCAAGAGCATATCAGACCTATTTATTTAATTTTTAGACTTCGTTTTATTTTGGACTTCTATGTATTTTTAACCCAACCTTTTATTATTTGACCTAGGTATAAATTCTTATGTTTTAGGGTTTTTGGAGGACAACTTTTAGATCAGAATTGCTTGAGTGCCGTCGGCTTCAATAGGGAGAAACATTATTCTATTGTTTTTGTTACTTTTCAAACCATCTTTCACTTATCAATTGCTTTCCCAATTGTGGCATGTTGATTGTTCGTTCCTCTTGGTTTTATTTTGATCATCGAGATTGCTTGGAACAAGTTTCCAAATGGTGTCGTAGAAATCAAACCTTGCGTATCCTTATTTTCTTGATTGTTGAATTCGAAATTTCCATCCTTCTTAATTCCTCAAGGTCAAAAACATACCAAAACAAAAACACCCATCAAAAACATCATCAATTCGACATCAATCCTTCCGTGGTGCGCGTTGCTAACTTAGGGGAATTCTAGTAGATTTTTGAAAGACTTTTTGTTTTCTTTGCATAGTTTTATTCTTCCTTGGTGTTAGAGAAAGATTGGAAGCAAGATGAAAAAGCCAGTGATCATATTCATAAGTGTAAGAATTTTATAATCAATAGGAGCTGGCTCATAACCATCTCTCATTCCACTTGAAATCCTAGTTCTTGTTATATAGTATTTAAGGAATTTTTCTCAATTATAACTTTTGTTGGAGATACTTGTCTATTAAAGACAAAGCTTCTTTCTTTTTTTGGTAGAACTTTGCACTTATCAAAGAATCCTTTATTTATGAATTTTAAATATATGAATTTAGTTCTTAATTGGTTATAATCGAGGAGTCAACTTTTTATACATCTACTTAACTTTCTTGGGTTTGATTCAAACTTGTTCATAGATTCTCAATGATATATTCCTAGACAGGTTTGCATTTAAGGAGATAAAAATTGAGAAAATTAGGAAGGAACTTTGTTGATGTTTGAAAAAAAAACATAAATGCTTTATGTGGTAAGAAGATGATAATTTTTTATTTTTCTTAATGAGTAACGAAAAGAAATTGAAATCACAGACAAGAGGGTTAATAAACTTGCCAATAATTTTTGTAGGATTAATAAATCCAAAATTTTATGTTTGTACACTTCTCACTATCCTAGATGAAATTATATCAACTCATTCCAATTCTTAATTTTCTTCGCAATTCCAGAATTTCAACAAAGTAGGGAGTCTATAGCAAGTTCATTTTAAGTTTGGTGTAATAGATGGCAGTATCCCATTAAGATAATCAAAAAACAATTTAGGATCACTAAGCTATTTATTTGTATAAAAAGACCGTACCCTCTCCTTATTATGCTAAAAACCCTCTTATCTATCTCGTTCTCATTCCTTTTTTTCCCCTCTCATTTATATATTTTTGTTCCTCAATATATCAAATTTCTCATGATTATCCTTAAGAGCGTGCAATCTTCACTTGGTCCTGTCAATGGTTTGTCGCCAATATCATCTCAGGCGATCTGAATTTCAAGATAAATATGGATATCTATTTTAGTTTCTCCCACCAAATTTTGAAGTCCTTTCATCAAAATTTTAGACATTCGAACAATTTGTCTACTTGGTAGATTCAATTATAAGTTCAATAATAGCGCAAAAACTTCTCACGCGCAATTTGATTTCATTTTGCACGTTCATGTCAATCCATCCCAACCGCCCATTTAATCCAACGGTGACATTCTCTCCCTTCCCCTCTCTGAAAGTTCTAGAGCCATCCCGCTACTTCGTTTAATCCGACGGTTTATATCTGTGGTCGTCTCTTTCTCTCTGAAAGTTCTGGAGCTATCTGTTCATTGAATGTTGTGCCTCCCTCTTTATTATTCCTTTTCCATTCATTCATTCATTCATTCGCTTAACCTGGAGTTGTGCAAAGGTTTCTCTGTCTTCCTTTACCTCTCCGCCCTTGCCTTCCTGTGCAGCGCTCCGCCGTCGATGTCTTCTGTCTCTGGTGAGTTTCCCTTCTTTTTTTTCCTTTTTGGCTTTGCGTGTTTTTCGTTCGACTTTCATCTAGGTTTTACTGTGTATACAGATGGCCTACGGCTTTGTTCAACGTAGATGGTTGGAGTATCTCTTTCCGCTTTGGTAAGTTTTGGTTTTTCCTTTTCTTTCTCTGCCGCTGTGATAAGTTTTCCTTCTTCTTTTTTCCTTTCTTTGCAGGTGTTGTAGTTTCTCTCCGGCAGGTGTTTCTCTTTCGCCCTTGGTAAGTTTTGGTTTTATTTTTCCTTCTTTTTTCCTTTTTTTGTGTTGTTAAGTTCTCGGTTTTATCTTTTGTTTCTCTGCAGGTGTTGCCTTTGAAAAGAACAAGAGAGGACTTGGATGAAGTGGGGATGAGATTCCGAGAGTCTCGTTACCGTCAGATGAAATGTACGGAGTGGATAGACTACGTGATCGTCCATGAACTACGACAGTTTCTCTTTCACCGTTGGTAAGTTTTCGTTTTTGCTTTTGTTTCTCTGCAGCTGTGA
>JAOTBA010000203.1:3195767-3206376 GCA_025629845.1 Erythroxylum squamatum
TGGAAGTAGAGGTTCTACTTCAAATTCAACCACTCCATCCTCAACTCCAAGCAGTGGAGATTGTCTTATTGCCCCAAATAGTAGCTGTTCCTCTTCATCGGATGGATCTCCTCCAAGAAAGTTCAAATCTTTGAGTGAAATTTATGCAACATGCAATTTTGCTTTATTTGTTTCAGATCCAACATGTTTTGATGAAGCAATAAGCAAAGTGGAATGGTGTACTGCAATGAAAGAGGAGATTTTGGCTATCCAAAAAAATAATACATGGGAATTGGTGAACTTACCTGAAGGGAAAAATGCTATTGGATTGAAATGGATATTCAAGATGAAATATCACGCTGATGGTAGTATTTACAAGCACAAAGCTAGACTGGTCGTAAAGGGATATTCGCAGCAGCAAGGTGTAGATTACGACGAGACCTTTTCTCCCGTTGCTCGTTTTGAAAAGGTAAGAACGTTTTTATCATTAGCTGCTCAATTGAAGTGGGTTGTTTATCAATTTGATGTCAAGTCTGCCTTATTAAATGGAGAACTAGAAGAGGATGTTTTCGTTCAACAACCGGAAGGATTTGTGGTTAGTGGAAAAGAAGAGAAAGTATACAAGTTAAAAAAAGCTCTTTACGGATTGAAACAGGCTCCAAGGGCATGGTACAGCAAGATTGATTCTTATTTTTGTGAGAGTGGCTTCAATAGGAGTGAAAATGAGCCCACCCTCTACAAAAGAAGGAAGGTAAAGATTACTTCCTTTTTGTGTGCCTTTATGTTGATGATATGATATATATGGGGTCATCTCACTCTCTTGTAATTGATTTTAAAGATCGTATGAAGAGAAAGTTTGAGATGACTGATTTAGGATTGCTACATTACTTTCTTAGGTTGGAAATTCAGCAAGGTGAAGATGGAATCTTTATTTCACAAAAGAAATATGCTACTGATCTTCTTGAGAGGTTTAACATGTTGAATTGCAAGGTGGTAGCCACTCCGATGAATGTAAATGAGAAATTGAAGCTTGAAGATGGTACTGCAACAGCTGACGCAAGAACTTTCAGAAGTTTAGTTGGTGGACTGATTTATTTAACTCATACAAGACCAGATATTTCATTTTCTGTTGGTGTGGTCTCAAGGTTTATGCAAAATCCTTCAAAGTACCATCTTGGAACAACAAAAAGAATCTTGCATTATGTAGCAGGAACAGTTGATTATGGAATATGGTATACCCAAGTGTCTAAATTCAAATTAATTGGTTTTACTGACAGTGATTGGGCAGGTTCTCTGGATGATCGTAAAAGCACTTCTGGTAGCGTTTTTTCTCTTGGTTCTGGAGCAATCTCATGGAGCTCAAAAAAGCAAGCCACGACAGCATTATCATCATCTGAGGCAGAATATGTTGCTGCAAGTTCAGCAGCATGTCAAGCAGTTTGGTTAAGGAGATTGCTTGAAGATCTTCAACAGAAGCAGGAAGAAGCAACTGAAATTTTTTGTGATAACAAAGCAGCAGTAGCAATGACCAAAAATCCAGCATTCCATGGGAGAACAAAACATATAGAAATCAAGCATCACTTCATCCGACACTTGGTTGCAAAAGGTGCACTGGTGCTGAAATTCTGCAGTTCAAAACAACAAGTTGCTGATGTTCTTACCAAATCACTTGCTAGTGGAAAGCATGACTTCTTCAGAACTCAACTTGGTGTGACCAACTTTGAATCAAGAGGGGGTGTTGAAATGTGATTTGGGTGTTAAAATGTGATTCCAAAGTTGTAGCGTCACTCTTCTAGTGTTTGACCAAGTCCTAGCTAGTTTGTTGGTAATTTGTTATTAATGTTTGTCGTGATCTCTAGTTAGTAGCAAGTCAGGTTTCAGTCATGGTCCATGTTTATGTTTCCGTTAGAGTTTTTATAGGAGTCAGTTGTGTATTTGGATCCTATATATAGGAATCTTGAGTCTTTGTGTTTATTGCATTTTTAGTAATAGTAGTTCTGTTTTTTCCAAAACTTTCCCATCTCTGTTTCTGCAGATTCTGTTTTAGTTCTTTATCCAACACTCTGGCATGGGGTTTTTGGGTTTCGATAAGGGTAGTCATTGGCCTGACGGAAGTGTCACTAGAGTCGAGCTCTATAGCAGGTAGCTCGATGAATCGCAGACGATTAGATATGTTGGTGGTGGCAAGTGACTCGATAAACTCACTAGTTTTAGAGTCGAAAGGCATCTTCATGACGAGGAAAGTGACGGAGACTCTTTCATCGCGGTCAACGAGTACTTTTGCGAACTCCATCGACGACCCAAGGTGGCCTGCACCGGGTGCAGGGACGAACACCAACTCCACTTTCGTCATTTAGAAATGAAAAAAGCAATTTCTTCTGGCCTGTAAGTCCTCTGTTGATGAGCAGTTATATCAAGGATTAACTTTGTATTTAAACAGAACAGAGAAGATAAGGAACCTATGGACCTACACGAGACATGTACATGTGGTTCGCATTGAAGGCTGTGTTCTGAACAATGCCTTGTCTTGATGGCCAAGTATTGGAGTAGATGTGTGATGTCATGGCTTTGCTGGCTAGAAAACTGCTTCACTGATTAAAATTAGGGAGAAAATTTCGGTGCATTCAAACAAGTTTGAGTCGGCAAAATTGATCCGGATGAATACGAAAAGATCTTTCAAACTTGAGCTCAAATTGACAAACTTTAAACACAACTTGACAAACTTTAAACAAAATATTTTAATCAACATTAATAAAAATTCATTATATTTATTAAACTAATTAATTAACTAATTAAAATTTATTTATATATATATTTTAATTATTAAAACTAATTTTATTATATAGAATCAAAGTTCATCTTTAGGTTATTTAATTACCAAGGTAACTATCTGTTATGAATTTTAACAACGACTTGGATTTGATACAGACCTGAAAGTGGCCTATTGGGATCTGAAGACATCATTTCCTCCGACATCCAAGCAACATTTGCTATGACTGACTCTGCTTCTAGGATGCTTGATCATTCCCCAAAGCACTAGGAGCCTGTGAAGCATGCCCAATATCTCAGTCAATATCAAAGTCATGATCAAGCTAAGCCAAATGTAACCATATAAACCAGTATGCATAATCACAATTCAATCTTTTATCCTTAGTCACCTTCTCAAATTACATTTTGAGACTTATGGAAACAAGCCAAATTGATGAAACACCAGGTTTCAGCTGTCTGGTTGAGAATCTTTTATCTAACAAGGAAAAAGAAATAAAGAGTTTATAAGTAGGCAGTTGCAATCATTAAGGTCTAAGTCCGTATCAGACAGAGATATTATATGTACCACATATATATATAGCAAGGATAAAAAATTTTCACAAATATGGAGGAAGAATTGCTCAATGGTTCCTACTGCAAATTTTGACACTCAAAATGATGCTCCATACATAGCTCAGTGGTAATACACATGGGAGGCAAAAGTAATATAGAATGGTCATGAATGTGGTCAAGCAAACTCGGAAATAATATAAACAGGTTGTTGTTCAACAGCATAGGTAGGAATTGGTCTGGAAAAAAGAACATATGACTATCAACATGGTCAGCTCAGAATTGTTTGCTTATCCATGGAACAAGAACTCACAAAGTGGATATTTTCTTTGGTACGAAACTTAACAATTTCAACTATTACTGGGTTCTGTGTTATCACATGCAGCCTTGATATTCAAAGACCAATTTCACTCGCACATTTCTCACCCTTGATATTTTGTCCAATTTTTTACTTGACTATATTTCAAATTAAATTCGCTGCATTGTCAAACATTTCAGCTTTGACAATATCGGCATCTCTTCAAGTAGATCCAGAGAAAAGTAATGAGAGGGATCTAAAAACAATAATATAGTCAAGTCATCTCTCTAACATTCTTTCTAAAATATTTCGTTAGGAAATGAACTTGATGCATGTTGAAATATGAAAGAACATGAAATACTTTTGCTAGTCTATATCATAGCTCATCTGTTTTAACAAAAACCAAAAGGGAAAGTACAGCAATAATGTTCTAGTAAAAGAACAATGTACCAAAGCAAATTTAGAATCTGTGGAAGATGAAAAGAAGACACCGACTATAGGAAGGCAAACGAATAACAAGACATCACTTACCATAAGATCAAAACACATGCCCAAGAATCTATTTCCAGAGTGTCTCAATGATTGATTGGTCTGACTGCATGAATTCAAACTGTATTACTGCATGCAGAACATTCAATACCCGAGAGGAAGGATTGCTGATCAGAGAAAGTACATGCAATAAGAAAGAGATATTCTGCAAACAATAATTCATTGAAAAAAAAAATTGCTAGAATGTAAAGGCTCGTCTATTTAAGGTACTGACCGCAATGATTTGACTAAATAACCACTAGGGTACTGATGGCTGGTCCGACGAGCCAAAACTTACACCTGACACCATGTTAATATCAGGCATGAAAGGCATCCCATAGTTTGATCCGCTTCAAATATATTGCCGAGTTGCTCCAGAAATCCAACCAAGAAATCTCAACAAAATTTCCAATGTCACAGTTATCAACCACGATGGCCAATCTATAAACATGAAGCAGCATTTGCAATCATATATTCAATATTTTTCCATCATTTATCAAACAACAATTCCACCTAAGATCCAAGCAAGTAAGATATATCCCTCATGCTCCATGAATTAAGACAAGAACTATGATGAGTATCTTTCATTTCCTGAGTCAATTGTTTCAACATTTTATATATTTGATCACACTGAGGATGGTCTTGATCTTTCGAGATAAAACGAGTGATTTGACCTCCGATATTAATCCAACTACTGCCAGCCTCCTTTTGCAGACCTCTTTCCCTCATCTCATTCCTCACTTTATCAACATCTTTCCAGCTTCCTTCCTCAGCATATATATTGGAGAGCAAAACTTGATACCCTGCCAAGCTGTCTGCTGAATCTAATTCAAGCAACTTCTTTGCAACTTCTTCTCCTAATTCAGTATACCCATGAAGTCTGCAAGCCCCAAGCACTGAACCCCAGATTTCCAACACATTCCCATCTTCACCCAATTGGTTAACAAACTCGTACGCTTCCACAACCCTCCCAGCCTTCCCTAACATGTCTGCAACGCAACAATAATGTTGAATCAATGGTCGAATACCAAACTCTCTCTCCATTGACTGAAATATTTTGAGACCTTCATCAACCAAACCTGCATAACTGCAAGCTGACAGGACTGCAACAAAGGTAACAGTGTCAGGTTTGATGTCAGACTTCTTCATTGAGTGAAACAAAGAGAGGGCTTTCTCACCCATCCCATTTTGACCATAACCTAGTATCATAGTCGTATATGTAACAGAATTTTTCTCTGCGGCTGACATGAATACACTTTCAGCATTATTGATTGCACCCGATTTAGAGTACATGTCAACAAGGGCCGTGTTTACAAAGATACTTTCAGCCAACAAATAACGAAAGGAAACTCCGTGGATCTGCTTCCCCAAATCTATATCTCCTGCTAAATTACAAGCTGGAAGAATGGATGCTAAAGTCACAGCATTAGGCATAATCTTTTGTTCAATCATCTTTCTTATGGTAAAAAATGCTTCTTCAGTAAGCCCATGACGTGTGTACCCAACAATCATGGCATTCCAGATGGCTTGATCCCTACTGTTCACAGAGCTCTTAGCAAAAATCAGTTCTGAGGTCCTAATAAGACCAGATTTAGCATACATGTCTATCAAATAACTGTCCATGCCTTCGAAACTTATGCCCTGCCTAAGAAGATAAGCATGGGACTGCTTTGCAACATTTTCGTTTTTAAGATTAGATGCTGCAGAAAGTAGGGCAGTTACAGTCACAGAATCAGGCTTAATCTTTTGCTTCTGCATTTCATATGCAAGCATCAAGGCTTCCTCATCAAAACCATTCTGTACAAAAGCGGAGATTATGGTGTTCCATGAGACAATATCTCTTTCCTGCATCTTTTCGAAAACATTGAATGATGAGTGAACATCACCGGACCTTGAGTACATGACCATGATTGCATTCATTATTAATACTGGTAATACTTTTAGAGTCTTGATCACACAGGCATGGAGTTGTTGCGCCAATTTTAAACAATGTATGTGAGAAGCTGCTGTTAAGGCTAAAAGAAAGGTTACGTCATCAAGAACAGTGTGTTCTGTTTCCTTAGCTTGAAGAAAAACATCAATGGCCTCAAGGGGACAATTATTTTGGATGTACGCGCCAATCATAGTGTTCCAGACCTCGGCATTCATCTCCAGAGAACAATAAAAAACTTTTCTGGCAGAATCAACGCAGCCAAGTTCTGCATACAAGGATATGGCGGAGCTCACAGCAAACATGTCATTTGCATATTCATTACCCAATTTAGTAAGCATTCCATAAAGAACATTCGCATTCTTATAATCTCCAATGCCAGACAAAGCAGGAAAAACATTAACAAAACTAACGACAGTGGGTTTAATTCCCATTTTCATCATCAGCCTAAATTGCCTGACAGCATTGACATGCCTTTTAGTCTTCACATACCAAGAAACCATAGTATTCCAAGCAACAACATCTCTCTTTCGCATAGCGCCAAAAACTTTACGCACAACATCATACTTGGAGAAATCAAAAGCGTTCAAACAACCCATCTGACTTAAGCAAGTAGAATACATATTCAAAAGAGAATTATACACAATTCTACTAGGGTACGACAAACCCCGAACAAAATGGCAATGAATGGCTTTACCAATCATTAACTCGCGCGTGTCAGCACATGCCTTTAGTACAGAAGAGTATGTGTAGGAATCGCATTTGATAGGAGGAGGCGAATTCCTAAGTCGGGAGTAGAATAAAAGAGCTTCAAGGGGCATATTGTTGCAGATAAAGCCAATGATGATAGTGTTCCAGAGAACGGCCGTTGGCCGGGGTATTGTGTCAAACAGTTGGCGCGCAAGGTGAGGTTGACCCTCTTGGCAGAGTCTGCTGAGGCGAGAACGGATTGAAGGGGTTTTGAGGGTGGGTTCTGGGGGTGGTGAGAGACTAAACAGAGAGGGGTTCTGTTGGCGGTTGCGGTTGCCGGAAGGGTCGATATGCGGTGGGGGTGTGGGAAGAAGAGAAGAAAATATGGAAGCCATATGGATGAGCTGACGGAGCTGTGCTTTTGGCCCCTACCCCATCCTATCCGTTATTGTAGTTAAAAGCTCAGGTAACAGTTTTGTCCGTTAATATGTTTAAGCAACAAAATTAGGAATGGCAACAATTGACAAATTACCGTCAAATTGAATTTCAGATTGAAATTAAAAATTTTTCAAAATTTCAATTTTGAGTTAAGTTCTTACTCGAAGTAGTTGTAATATATTTTGTCACATAAAGAGTGTGACTACGGGTTATTTATTTAAATACCAAGAGATTGCATTATGACCTGAAGAGAAAATAAATCTAGCAATACTTTTTTTAATGTTAACCGACTTTGAGTCCAACATCCTGAACTTCTTAAGCACCTCATTTGTATAACCTTCTTGTTACCTTGATTCCTAATTAGTAAGAATCACATGTATTAAAACTTTTGGGATATAGAATCTTTGAACTCTTTAAATTGTTGTATGTGAAGATAAGAAGATTCATATAGATACAAACAAATAACAAATCATCTTTATCATTTTTAACATAAATAGAAAATTCATATAAGCATATAGGAAAACCATTCTCTTGAAAATAATTATCAAGTAAGTTACTCCAAGCTCTTAGGAGCTTGTTCAATTCTATATAGTCTTCTTTAACTTTTAACACTTTATCTTGTTAGCCTTTAACAACATATCTCCTTGGTTACTTGATATAGACCTTTTTCCTTTGAATATTCATTAAGAGAAGCATACTTCACATCCAATTGATGAATCTTCTAATGATTTTGGAAATAACATGTTACTGCCAATTGTACCAAAGTCAAGAAAGAAGGTAACCGACTGCACAAAGTCAAAAATAGTAGGAAAAAAAGGAGGCCAGTTGTGGACAGTCTATCCATAGTTGGGTGTACACGTATGAGAGGCCTATAAATAGGCCTTCCCAAATTAGATTTCTAATATCCCGAAAATCTCTTCTTCTATTAAATCCCCGCATAAATTTAGAGAGTGTTTTTCCTATTTAGTGAGAAAGTTAGTATTTCTCTTTGTAAAATAGAGAGAGGTTGTACTCGTAAATTTCATAGTGAAATTCTTCTATCCTTGCTCGTAGTTTTTTACCCTAATTTAGGGATTTTCACGTAAAATATGTCTATTTATTACTATTCATTCTGACCTATTTAACTGCGAACCTGCTTTAATTCAGTCAATTTTTACAACAAGTGGTATAAAACCGAGGTTAAAAAAACAATGAATTTTTTTGCGTAATCCGTTCGGAGTTCGGGTGAGCATAGTGAAAGTACAATACTATTCATGTGTACAGTACTATTCATACACACGCATACGGTACTATTCATATATACAAAACTATTCATACATACATGTACTATTCATACATACGGATATTATTCACTTGAAATAGTAGGAGCCAGAATTCTATTTGTGATAGAAGCAATGACAACAAATTTGGGATTGAAAGGTTCAATTGGAGTAATTTCTCATTGTGGAAGTTGAAGATGAAGTTTATCTTTAGAAAAGATAATTGTTTAGCAGTCATCAGCGAAAGGCCGGCAACAATCACAGATGATAATAAGTGGAATGAGATGGACGGGAATGCTATTGTAAATCTTCATCTGGCACTAGCAGATGTGGTGTTGTCAAGCATAGAGGAGAAGAAGACAGCAAAAGAGATTTAGGATCATCTCACAAAATTGTACGAGGTCAAATTACTCCGCAACAAAATTTTTCTGAAGAGGAAACTATACGCTTTACGCATGGCGGAATCCACTTCGATGATGGAGCACTTAAATAGTTTAAATACTCTATTTTTCCAACTCGCATCATTGGGGCACACAATAGAGATAAGTGAACGTGGGAAACTTATACTCCAAAGTCTACCAGATTCGTATGATCAACTCATCATTAATTTAACAAACAACACAGACACTCTAGTCTTTGACAATATTGTAGCTGTTATTCTGGAAGAAGAGAGTCAGTGCAAAAGTAAGGAAGACAGGTTGGCAAATTCACAACAAGCAGCAGCCTTGGTGGTGACGAGAGGAAGATCAATGGAACTTGGCCTAAGTGGGAGTCATAGTCATAGTAGATCAAAATCCAAGAGTAAGAACAATTTCAAGTGCTACAACTTTGGCAAGAAAGGAAACCTAAAGAAGGATTATTGGAATTTGAATAAGAAAGATTCTATTCCTCAAGGAAATGTGGCAAATACTTCAGATGATGGAGGTGCAATGGTCTGTGAAGCGGCAACAACTATTGTAGGTAAGAGAAGATTTGTTAAAGTATGGTTTCTCGATTCAGTAGCTACTTTTCATATGACCTCTCGAAGAGAATGGTTCCATCAGTATGAATCTGTCTCTGGGGGATCTGTGTGCTACTGTAATGATCAAGCTCTGAAGATCATTGGTATCGGCTCCATCAAGTTAAAGATGTATAATGGAACAACTCAGACTACTAAAAAATTGCGGCATGTAGAGGGCTTGAAGAAGAATTTGTTGTCTGTAGGACAACTGGATGATCTCGATTTCAAATTTGAGATTCAAAACAAAATCATGAAAATGATTAAAGGAGCGCTAGTATTTATAAAAGGAAAGAAGAATGTTGCAAATCTGTACATACTGAAGGAAGTAACTTTGCAAGAAGGAGAAGCATTCGTTGCGGTGACTAGTCCAAATGATAAATCTGCAATGACGTGGTATAAAAAGCTTGGACATATGCCAAAACAAAGAGTGAAGATACTTGCAGAGAAGAATCTACTACCAGGTCTCACAAAAGTATCACTACCATTCTGTAAGCATTATATTGTGAGTAAGCAGCATCGATTAAAGTTCAAAACATCAAAGTTCAGAAGCAAAGAAATTCTATAATTGATTCATTTTGATATATGGCAAGCACCAGTTACGTCCCTAGGAGGAGCAAATTTCTTTGTATCATTCATTGATCATTATTTGAGGAGATGTCGGGTATTTCCTATCAAGAGGAAGGCAGATGTGTTTCCAACTTTCAAATTTTACACAGCGCGGGTAAAACTCAAATATGATAAGAAGATCAAGTGTTTGCGCTCAGATAATGGAGTTGAATATACTCATAAAGAATTTGATGATTTCTGCAAACAAGAAGGCATCAAAAGGCTGTTCACGATGGCATACACTCCTCAACAAAATGGAGTAGCAGGGCGGATGAATAGAACTCTATTGGAAAGAACAAGAGCGATGTTGAGAACTTTAAGCTTAGATAAGAAATTATGGGTAGAAGCAGTCAATACCGCCTGTTATGTGGTGAATCGAGCTCCATCAACTGCAATTGAGTTGAAGACACTGATGGAGATATGGACTTGTCAACCAGTGGATTATTCCAACCTCCATATATTTGAAAGTCCTGCCTATGTGATGTTAATGAAGTGAATCACAAGTTAGTACAATGATAATCAACACACAAGAAGGGGGGTTGAATTGTGTAATCTTTTCGTTT
>JAOTBA010000203.1:3231682-3253729 GCA_025629845.1 Erythroxylum squamatum
TCTTGGAAAGAGGGCAAGAAGATCTTGGGCGATTGTATTTTAATTGGAAACGAATTCTGGAAAATCTGCAGATTTCAGATTCCATCCTTAGGCGTGCCCACGCCTAATCTTTGAATTTCGGCCAATCTGGAAATTTCAGATTTCTTGCCATCTTTTTCCTCTTTTTGATCTTTTCTCGTCTTTATGGTATTGAAGACCATCTGTGAACATTTATAAAACAATTCCATCAATTTTTAGATACCAATTTCACAAATCAATCAAAATTAAGTCCAAAATATATGCATTTTAATTGACTTAACAATAAGCTCCACCCTTTTACATTTATTATGGAATTTGAAGTATTTGTTCTTCCCTATGTTGTGAAGAAGCATCTAAGTAAGAACCTCCATACAAATATTAAAAAGATAAGGGGGTAGAAGGTCTGCTTGTCTCAGTCCTCTAGCACCCTTAAATAAACCAGTAAATACACCACTAATCAATACTAAGAGGGAGGGGGAAGATATAGAAGCCTTAATCCATTTAATTAAAGCAATAGGGAATCCCAGAGTCTTCATGGTTTGTAATATGAAACCCCATTCAACACAATCAAAGCCTTCCAAAAATTAGCTTTGATGACACAATTAGGGGAGGAGTTTTTTGCTCTAATATCCTTTCATAAGCTATTGAACAATTGATATATTATCACTAATCAGTCTACCTGGTATAAATGTAGTTTGATTATCAAAGATAAGAGTGTTCAACACTATCTTCAGTCTATTAGCCATAATTTTAGAAATCACCTTGTAGAAAAAATTCGAGTATGCAATAGGCTTGAAATCCTCAAAAGATGTAGCATTAGAGCTCTTAGGAATTAAGCATATGTGAGTCCTGTTTAGATTTTTAAGGAGAATAGTTGATAGAAGAATTCCTTAGTAGCTCTCTTCACTGTAGGACTAGTATCCCTCTAAGTCTATTTAAAGAAGGAGCCATCAAAACCATCCGAGGCCTGGGGCTATATTAGGATTCATCTGAAGGACTACTTCTATTTCTTTGTCACTAATGAGCTTAATGAGTAAGTCAGATTGCTCTTGCGTAATCCTCTTCTTCATAAATGAGAGTAACAAGGGAGATTTTGATGAATTTGAGTGGCCATAGAATCTCCTAAAATGTTCCTCAACTTTAGCAAGAAGATCCTTCTTTTTAAAGATTATAGAGCCATCAAGCAAGCTTAGTGAACAAATTTTATCAGCATTCCTTGTAGCAATAATAGAATTTAAGAAGAATTTAGAAGAACACCACCCCCACCCCTAAAGTTGTTGGACACAAATGTATTGACGTGTGCTAACTACTGGTGCTAGTAAACCCCTTTGTAGAGCTTACTAAAAGCCTCTATCGTCCACCAAAAACCCCTTCTTATAGAATTATGGAAGAGATTCTCCACTAGGATAGGAGAGTGATCTTAGAATAACAGATCCAAAAAGGTTGTTACACTATCAAGAAATTGGGCAATCTAGTCTTGATTAACCAAGGAGCGGTCTAGCTTTCTTCTTAAAGCCCATCTTCCACACTATTTATTAGACCATGTGTGGTAATGACCTTTAGGCTTCAGATCAAATAAACCTATCTTCCCCACACATTCACTTAAATCAATAAGACCGCCATTAAGAAAGGCATTATTGACATCCACTAAGTATAGTTCCTAGTACTTGCTGGCAATAACCATAATAAAACTATGAATTAAAGTTAAGCGGTCTATAGGAACAAACGTTTCCTCATAGGCAATTTATGAGTGCTATACTTGTGCACACGTATTTGACTGTCAAATACGCAATTGGATATATTTAATTATAGGATTAGATAGTTACTCTGATAGATGATATTTAGGAACATTTGAATTCAAATCACTCCTTAGATTGTGGAGATTATCTTGTTGTAACTTGTATTTAACATTGTAATCACACCTAATGAAAATAGAGCGTTTTCAATTAGGTTACAAACTCTTTAACAATCAATATCATTGGTAGAAGTGAGTTGACTAATAGATAGGATATTTCGAGTCAGGTCAGGTACAAATAAAAACATCTTTTAAAAGCAAAGTGTTGTTTCCATCGGAAACAGGAATATCTCTGATACCTATAATTGTAAGCGACGATCCATTGCTAATAAGAACAAAATCATTACCATTATAGTTTTTGAGTCTAGAGAATAGACTTGCTTCATGCGACATATGAGTAGTGGCGCCAGTGTCTACCATCCATTCGACATCGACAACTGAGTAATGTAAGTTGGGAGTTGGAGAAGAAGGAAAAGTTAGAGGATCGAGAAGAAATAGAAGAAACAAAGAAAGTATATGCAGGGTTCGAGATCTGTGGGAGTTGAAGCATGAAAAAGATAGAGTTTTGAGAAAACAGAAATGTAAACATAAGGTTGGAAATCTGTGGGAGTTAAAGTAGGGAAAAGAGAGGCAGATTAGCCATATAAATGCTATTTATATAATGATTCAACTCAATTCTCAAACTTGAATTATACTAATTAAATCCTATTCAACTTAATAATTTATTATAATTATTTTAAATTATTAATTTAAATCAAATACAATTCATTCGAGTTGGATTTAAAAACTGAGTTGAGTTATTATATTAGTAATAATTGATTAGTTCACTTTAAATGTTATGTTTATAATGCATGTATTGTATCATTACTTTTTAACTAAAGTTTAAAAGGAGTATTTTCTAGAAAGATTTTTACAAAAATTTTTAAAGACCAAAGAATTTTGTCAAGGCTTTTTAAACTACAATTAAGATTTATGTCTTTTAGCTGATATATTTATTTCATTGAGAAATAGAATTTCTCGAGCCCCCTTACTCTAAATCCTTTGAGAAATAGAATTTCTCTTCATCTCAAGGTTTCACCTTTGATCTGCAATGGCCAATGGCGAGATAACCTTAGAGGTTTTGATACTCTGGGTAATAAGCAAATGGAGGACTCCATCATCTGAATTCCTGAACTAAATGACCGATTCTCTAATAAATCTTGTCATCAGGTCTTGACTAGAGACTTATCTGAGGACCGTGGTTCTCTCTATTATGACATAATTCAATACACTCGAAGGCTTCTTTTATTTCTTGGCATGGTAATGTTGACTCCACTTGTATGTTATGTAAAATGGAAATGGAGGATTGAGACCACCTCTTCTTTCTTTACACCTTCTCAAAAGCGGGTTGAAGTAGGATCTTAAACTTGATACCTAGTACTGGGACTCCTTACACCTAAACCCAAGCTCTCAACTGGGCTATTAGTAACTCTCGGAGAGGTAAGCCTAATGCAAATCTATACAAAGGTGCTTTTATCTCTACTATTTATTGTCTCTAGAAGGAGAGAAACTTGCGTAGATTTTCCAATCACGAAGTAGGGAAATCCGACAGAATTATCAACTGGGTTAGATGTGCTTTAATTGCAAAAAAAATTCATTTCACTCTTTCTCCTGATATAAAGATTAAATGGAACCTTTAACTTGATCTGTTTTTTGTAATTATTATTAGATAGTTATGTTACTTTTACTCTATAGTAGAGTATTAACTTAGAACTCATCGTAATGTTGGAATAGTTTTATCTATAGTATATGCAACATTTATTTTTTTTTAAAAAAAACTCTATTATGTGTTGAGTTTTATAAAGTTAAATTATTAATTATATTTAGCACAAAAGCTACATTATAGGTTTATTTTGCATTTGCTTATCATTTTTGCTTCTATATAGGGAAATATCAATGTTATGAATACATTATTAGATTCGGTAATAGATTAGTTCTGGTTTGATCAATATTAGATACCCTTTTGGATAATTTTCTAAAATTATAAAATAGTCCATGAATTTTATAAAATTACAAAATAATCTATCAATAAATTGTGATATATAAATTTTAATTTTATATTAATCATGTCTTCAAAAATTATAATAATATAAATTTGAAATAATAACTATTTCTGTATTTTTATTACTATTAATTTTCATATATTTCACATATTTCAAATATAACTTTAAAAACTGAGTTGAGTTATCATATTAGTGACAATTGATTAGTCCATGTTAGATATTTATATGACGTGTATTCTATCATTACTTTTCAACCAAAGTTTAAAAGATCAAATTTTTGTAGAAAGAATTTTTTTTGAAAAATTTAAAGACCAAAGAAAATTTCCAAATCTTTTCAAACTACGATTAAGATTGATGTCTTTTACTCAATATTACATTCGCGTATAAAAGGACATGAGAAAGAAACAAAAAGAAAAGGCATACAACAAGACACAGCATAATTCGCAGTAGAAAGGGCATTAAACAACACTTAGATGTCTGGGAGAAGACAACTGCGACTGAAGCGAGCCCCAGATGTTTTAGTCGAGCGAAATCATCCACGAAAGAACTGTGATCTTCGCTACCTTCTGCAATCTATTCCAATCTATGTTTAGCCTCAGTGAACATAGAGAAATTATTCCCCAAGTCTGTAATTGCAAACCGAAAACAATGCATGGTTATCCCAGCTGGCATAACTGAATGAAGAGAGAACTCCGAAAAAGAAAACGACATGCATGTTAAATTTAAAGTGGATGTCCCTATCCAACAGAAGTTTATACTTTGCATGAGTTCGACTATCTGTTTATTGAACCTTTCTTATATTAATTTTTTTATTTGTCGTCGATCTAGTACCACGATCTAATTATGGATAGGATCAGGTCCGGAAGGTGTTTCTGGGATGCGACGCTGTTGTTTTGGTTTAGAATCAACGAAGCTATGTCCATGTGGAAGGAGGCGTCTGTAGTCAAGCTTCTTTGGATAAACAACTTGTTTCTCAGAACAACTGACGCTCAGTATCACTGAAAATATCAGGATGAGAGCAAGATATCTAGTTGCAGCTGAATTTCCCATCGAATGATTTATCCTGAAAACAATGTAAATGTAAGTGAGGCCTGCATGAATATGCATCATTAGGTAAGACTGCAGAAGTAGGCTGAGAGGGTTCAGCAAACTCACCGTTAGGCTTGCACTTCAGAAGTAACACCTCAGGAGGAGAAAAGAGGTAAAGTTTGGTGGAAGGCGTTGTCATATTATAGTGATGGGCTCTTTTTATATTGTATGAAAGAACAATTTAAAAATGCACTAAAAAATTAATGAACATATGAATGTAACGTGCAATAAGGGTTCAAGTAAACAAAAGCAATGTAAGCGTTGAATCACTCTCTCCATTGTCTCATCCTTTATCTAATTAGAAATTTCCTTAATTAATCAGGATAGAAACTTAAAAAGTTTCACTTCATTCCAGTTTGACTGATTTTTGTTTAATCTCAAGAGCATTTTATTGCAATGTTCCATAACGGCTCAATATATATTAGTGACAAGAGAACTTTGTCGTAGACAAAAAAATGTGGGGGTTTTTTTTTACAGAAAAAATATATACTTCCAAGAGTGTTGTCGATATAGAGTAGTGGCTTCTATTTATTATAATTATATATACTGCACAATCATACTAAATTACTATGGACCTTTTAATAGTTGAAGTGGTAACTAATGCTGTATATGTGAATCATAATTGCCCCTGGCTCCAAAGTCTAAACAGGCACCTAAACTCACGCGTCAATGATTCTATCAGGAAAAAAATAATGTTGAAGAAGTTTCATTCCAAGCAGAAGATGGTTAAAAAGATACTGAGACTATAAATTATTATATCCAGCTGCCATTCTTTTCCCCCTTAATTTCTAGGCATGGCAAGCCAAGTCATTGCGATTTCACCAAATGTCAAAAGCTTATTTAAGAAAACCTCAATTTCTGCGACAAAATAGGTCGAAAAGCTACATTTGACCCAAAAAGTAGAAGTAAACGTAAACTTGTTTGAGTAGTGATTGTCGGATTAGTCTAAGCAAATCTTTTTCAATTGCACGATCGATACTGTAAAATGGAGAACTATTTTCTACTCATCTACAGTACTAGGGCGGTTTTGTTCTTCCTGTGGATAGGTGGAGTGCTTTTGCTATTGAGACATCAATCTTATAACTGTGAACGGTGTTTTAACATTATCTTCGAGTATAATTAGTGTGGTACCGTATTCAGAGCCATTCCTTAAATTAGGAGGCCATGTATTTCTCTTTAAAATATTACGTACATACGATCTGAATATTACATTTTAGAGGCGATGTGATTAGAGTAAGTCTTTTTATACGAGAACATTAATATGACTACGCATACATTTAAATGTTTTTCCTTAAAATTTAAATAAATTTTGTTGTTATTTACTATATTAGATTATACTTTAACGTTTTCATAATAATACTACAGTAGCCATCTAAACTATAACAATGTGAGACTTTTATTAATTATTAATATTTGGATCATCAATTTAACTTATGTAATGTTACAATTGAATAATTCAGATTTACTAAATGCTAACGTGATCTTAAAAATAAAATTTTAAGTATTAATTTAAAATGTAATTTTTTAAATCCAAAATCTTATAAAATGTCCAAGATTGTTACTATTTTAGCACTTTTATATCTTATTCATAATGCCTTAAGTACTATTTAAATAATGTTAATATGTAAAGTGGTGCCATAAATAATAATAAAAATATACTCGGACTTTATGAAATGTTAATATACAAATCTCACTTTGAATTTTGCATAAAATGGATGATATGTTAGTATGGACTTTATTAATAGAAAGGAGAATATAAGGATAATACGATGACATAAGATCTCTTGCTATTTTAATTTTAGTGAAATGGATACTAACTTTTGATTATTCTTGATTTTAATTTTAGTGAATTGATCTTTTGATTATCCTTATTTCATTGTGTGAGTGAAATATGTAGTAACAAGCTCTATCTGATAATCTACAATTCAACTTTTTAAATGATGTTAAATTTTTAAATTGTGGATTTTTAATTATAATGTGATTACAAGTTGTTAAAGTGATGTAGATTTTCGAGAAAAATTCAAGTAAAATCGTAATACTCTGAATATATCCATAATCATGTTTTTCAATTTAAAGCGTTGATGTTATGAAAATTGATATTTATTATTTGATTTTTATCTTTACCACCAATTCTTGATTATCACTCATGTGCGTTTTGTATCCTAAGAAAGGAAGATTTATTTCTTATTTCATCACTCCAAACAAAGTTTTATACATAGGAGTAGATACCAAAGTGGTTGGGATAAAGATCATACACACAATTGTGTACACACACAAAATGAAGCAATAGAATAATTCTTTTTCTGTCCAGTAAAAATAATATAGGCTCTACAGATATACCAGGCAATGATCAACACATAAACAAAAATATAAATCAACAAGTACTAGAAGTTTTAATGTGAACAAATCTTAGTGTGAGGGAAAAAACATAGGACTTAGTCTAGTAAAGCAATTTCTAGTAAAACAATTTCCACAATTATGAAAATAATGGGTACACTAATGTTTAGAATAGTGGATTTTATTTTGCTTAACTAGATCTCATGGTTTTTCCCTCACATTGAGGGTTTTCTTAATGTAAAGATTTTAGTGCTTGTTGATTTATGTTTTTGTTTATGTGTTGATCATTGTTTGGTATATTTATAGAGCTTATCATTTTTATAGGGGAAAAAAGAATTATTTTGTTGCTTCTATTTGTGTGTGTCTACAAATCTGTGTTTGATCTTTCTCCCAACAAGTGGTATCAGAGCAAGGTTGTGACTTCAATCTTGAAGTCAAAAAATGAAAATCAATATAAGTAAAAATCAGTTGATGACAATGCTTGTAACTATATAGTTAGAGAAACTCATGCTAGAACTTTGTGGAACTGGATTAAACAATTATATGCTAAGAAAATCGGTGATAGCAGGATCTACTTAATTAAGCAATTGCTATCCTTAAAATATCAAGATGGGCCTCCAGTGGCAAATCATATGAATAATTTTCAAGGAGTTATGAATTAAATCACTGGTATGGGAGTAATGTTTGAAGATGATATTCAAGGACAATTTCGTTTGGGCTCATTGGTAGAGTCACAGGAAACATTTAGGACTTCATTGTGTAATTTTGTTCTTGATGGTATAGTGTCCCTGCATCTTGACAAGAGTAAATCCTAAATGAAGAGATAAGGAGAAAATCATTGGGATCCGCATCATATTCAAAGGCCTTGGTTACTGAATCAAGGTGAAGAAGCCAAACTAGAACATCCTAGAAAAATGAAAGATGTAGCAAGTCTAAAGGGAAGTCAAAGCCCTAAAAAGACATTAAGTGTTATCATTGCCAGAAAATGGGTCGTATGAACAAGGAATCCAGGTTAATTAAACATGAGAAACTAAAGGAAAAAGGGGAAGACAATAGAGAAGAAAAAAGATACTATTGTAGTTATATTCGATGGTGATAATGTTATTGCTGGAAAATGTGGTAACCTCATATGTCAAGACTCTAGTTGGATAGTGGACTCTGGTGCCACATTTTGCTAGATTAAGAGTTTTTCTCATCCTATATTGCAAGCGAACTTGGTAAAGTGAGGGTGGGAGACTGCAAAGTATGCAAGGTAACTAGCATAGGAGACGTTTTGTTAGAAACCAATATTGGATGCAAGTTGCATTTGAAAAATGTTAGACATATCCTAAATTTTTACCTTAATATAATTTCAGTGAAAGCTCTTGATATGGATGGTTATGCAACTACATTTTATTGTGGCAAATGGAAAATCACAAAAAAGGTCTCTTGTGGTTGTGAAGGGACTGAATACAAATACTCCTTATAGAATGTGAGCTAAGTTTATAGCAACAAAGGTGAATGCAGTCAAAGATTGTAGCAGAATTATGGCATATATATCTTGGTCACCAAAGTGAGAAAGGACTTAACACTATTACAAAGAAGAAGCTTCTTCTTCTTATTAAAGGTAATTCACTAAAACCTTCCACTCATTGTATGGTTGGTAAGAAACATAAAGTTTCGTTTCATTGATCTCCATATAGGAGGTCATATGTTGTTGATTTAGTTTGTAATAATGTTTGCACCATGGATTTTATAACTCTTGGTGGATTTTTATATTTTGTAACTTTTATTGATGACCATTTTAGAAAAGTGTGGTTGCTTTCTTTTAAGTCTAAAGACCATGTATTTCTTGTCTTAAAACACTTTCTTACAATTGTTGAAAAAGAAATAGGAAAAAAGTTATAATGTGTCAGAGTAGATAATGGTGGTGAGTACAGGGAGTCTATTTGAATGGTATTACAAGGACCACAACATCAATCTTGAGAAGATAGTGCCTAAGATTCCATAACATAATAAGATAGTGCCTAAGATTCCATAACATAATGGGGTTACAAAGAGAATGAATAGAAAATTTACTAAAAAAAATTAAACGTATGCTCTCTCATTCAAAATTGTTTAAAACTTTTTAGGGTATAGCAATGAGAGGATTAGTTAACCTTTCTCCTTCAATCCCTTTTGATGGCAATCTTCCTGAAAGAGTTTGGAGAGGAAAAGATGTCTCATTTGAACACTTAAGAGTGTTTGGTCGTATGACATTCATTTATATCCCAAGCGATGAAAGATCTAAGATTGATGTCAAATCCAAGCAATGTATCTTCTTAGGCTATAGTAATGAAGTGTTTTGTCATAAGTTTTGGGATCCAATTGATAAGAAGGTTATCAAAAGTTGAGATATTATTTTCTTTGGAGACCAAACAATAAAAGATATTGAAAAAGAAGTCAAGCCAATGTCATTAGCCAGAAATGATCTTATTGTTGAGCTAATGTTTCATATTAGGGTTGCTAATGATAGGGGAGATATAACTTTTGATGGTGAGAATAGAGAAAATGAATTTGCACCATATGCCAATTTTTATTGAGCTAGTTCCACCAAACCTCACTGTTGATTGAGCTTAAATTGAGAAGATATACTACACAGTATCATCTTTTAGAGAGATACCCCTCACAAGAAAATGTGTTATCGATTGTTAGGGGAGAGCTAGAAAGCTATGAGGAGTTTGTGTCACATGAGCATAAAGATAAATGGTTGAAAGCTATGCAAGAAGAGATGCAATCTTTGCTTGAGAAGCACAAATTTGAGTCAATAAGTTACTATAGGGAAATAAAGCAATTAAGAACAAATAGGTGTTCAACTTGAAAGTAAAGGAGAATAGCTCATAACCAAGTTATAAAGCAAGGTTGGTTGTGAAAGGTTTCAATAAGAAAAGGAGGATAATTTTAAAGAGATTTTTTTCACTCGTAGTTAAGATGTCTTCAATCCAGGTTGTGCTTGCGCTAGCAACCAACTTAAATTTAGAGATTGAGCAACTTGATTTGAAGACATCATTCCTTCATGGTGATTTGGAGGACAAAAATTATATAGAACAACTTAAGGTTTTCACAGAAAAACATAAAGAAAATTTTGTCTGTAGATTGAAAAAGAGTTTTTATTGTCTTCAACAAGCTCCTAGGTGATGGTACAAAAAATTTGACTCTTTCATAATTAATTAGGGGTATGCCAAAACATTTTTTGATTGTTATGTATTTGTTAAGAAATTCTCTAATGTTGAATTTACTATTCTCTTGTTATACGTGGATGATATATTGATTATTGGTCATGACATAAATAAAATTGAAAATCTCAAAAGGGAGTTGAGCAAATCCTTTGTTGTGAAAGATTTTGGTGCTACAAAGAAAATTCATGGCATGAGAACGACTCTTGATAGAAACAATGGAAAGCTATGGTCATCCCAACAAAAGTATACTGAGAAAGTATTAGAGAAGTTTAAAATAGGCAATTCCAAACTAGTTAACACTCAACTCACAGGCCAAATTAACTTGAGTTTGAAACAATGACCTATAAATGAAAAAGAAAAAGAAAAAGAAGAAATGGAGAAAGTTTCCTATGTATTTTCTTTTGGTAATTTGATGTATGTGAGGGTACGCACAAGGTTGAATATTGCTCATACTAGTTGGTGTTGTTGGCTGTTTTCTTTCTAATCCTAGTAAAGAACACTGACAAGCAGTGAAATGGAAACTCAGGTATCTCAAGGATACTTTTAGACTTTGTTTACTTTTTGGTGTTGATAAATTTGTGGTGGATGGCTACACAAATGCTAATATGGCTGGTGATAAGGATTCTAGAAAGTCTATTTCTAGTTATTCAATAACTTTTGCAAATGGAACTTTGTCATGGCAATCTAAATTATGAAAGTTTGTTGCATTACTAAAGAAAGGGAAGAGCTCTTACGGATGCAAAAATCCCTAAAAAAAGTTAGGGCTCTGACAAGAGAAATATATGTTGCATTGTTGCTAGAATGTCATTCATCTCAGTGAAAACTCAACCTTTCACTCAGGTTAGAACACATTGAAGTGTTGTATCATTGGATTAGAAAAGCATTACAGATGAAGCAACTATCGTTAGAAAAGATGCATACAGATGAAAATGGCTACGAAATGATGATAAAGACCTTACCCATAGAGATGTTTACTATTTGCAGGACTAAATGATCTCCATTTGAGCTAAAATTTTAGTATATTGTTTCTAACTATGCACGCTACACTTTAGAGTAAGTAATTTGTTGCTTTATTACCTTTTGTTGCTTAGGCTGAGATATCCTTTAGAGAGCTTTATTATGTTTTTATCCATCATTGTAGGAGATGTTTTTATGCTTATTGATTCCCAAATTGTTGGAAGGAATGAACATTGATATATTCGTTACTTTTAGAAAACTGGAGTAGGTCCGTAATTTTTTCCTCACACTAGAAGTTCTTCACATTAAAAATTATGATGTCTGTTGATTTATATATTTCTATTTATATGTTGATCGTATATGTTGATTTATATTATAGTCGTAACATACTAACTATAAGAAGTAAAGTTAACTGAAAAGGACATAAAAATATGTATTAAGCAAAGTAATAAGACATAGTTCATGATAACAGAAACATGAAGATAAGATGACAAGCCAATGTTGATCAAGATACTCTACTAGGACATCTCTTATTTGTTACTGAGGGAAAATAGGTAGTAGGTGAAGAAAGATATTTCTTTCATACTCTGTATTGAACATTCGGACTGAATATATACAATTATTTCTCTATTGCTATTGGCTGGCTGTCTTAGAGTCAAGCTGACACTAACTAATTGCTAGCTATAAAATAATACCCATATGCACATTGTATACAGAGACAAAAAGGAGGAAAAAGACAAAAGGAGAGATGGGGCATGTTGTGTATCATGTGAAGCCCACATTCAGTGTTTATTTGGGTTTTCTATCACGCCCCGGTCAAGCAGGAGTTGTTGGTGAAAACCAACAATTTCGAGCTTGCAAACAAGACTCGAGAAGATTCGTGCGATCAAAGCCTTTGTAAAGAGGTCTGCGAATTGTTTAGTTGTGTGCACGTGCCTCAGATCCAAAAACCCTAAGTTGACGCAGTCGCGAACCAGATGAAGGTCGATTTTGAGGTGCTTCGTCCTCTCGTGGAAGACTAGATTTCTAGAGATGTAGATCGCAGCTTGGTTATCACAGTGCAAAGGTATGGGTTTCGTAATCTGAAGCTGAAAAGTGTGTAATATTTGGATTATCCATTTTAGTTCGCAAGTAGTCGAGGCTAGGCTTCTGTACTCCGATTCAGCTGAAGAATGACTCACCGTTGATTGTTTTTTTATTTTCCAGGAGATCGGCGATTTTCTGAGGAAGACACAGAACCTTGTTAAGGAGCGTCGAGGGAAGACATAACTCCCCCAATCCAAGTCGGAGAAGGCAACAAGGTTAGGGCTTTCTTTTGTTGTTAAAAAATCCCTATGTTCTGAATTCCCTTTAGATATTTTAGTACTCTTTTAGCTACTTCCCAGTGCAGTAGTCTAGGGTTACTCATGAACTGACTAAGTTGTTGAATAAACGTATGTGATGTCGGGTCTTGTAAACCCCAAATACTATAATCTCCCCACTAGTCTTCTGTACTCTTATAGTTTCTCAAGTAACTCAACTGTTTCGATGGTTAACTTCGTCCTAGGAACTATGGGTGTTGCACAAGGTGAGCAATCCAATAGCCTAGTCTCTTGTAGGATGTCTCGGATGTATTTGCCTTGGGTAAGTATCATTCCATCTTCTGCTCTTGCTATTTCAATTCCTAAGAAAAATTTTGCATATCCAAGATCCTTGATAGTGAATTCTGAATTCAATGTTTTCTTAACTGAGACAATTTGTTCTTCATTTGCACCTATTATCAGAATATCATCCACATATATAATTATTGCCGTAAAGTCATTTCTTGTGCCCTAGTGTATAAACAATGATCTGCTTCTGATTTAATGAATTGCATTGAGGATAGTTTTGATGACAATTCTTTGTTCCACTATCTCCCAACCTGTTTTAGGCCATAGATTGATTTAATGAGTCTGCATACTTGTCCTTCCATAGCTCTATTGTAGCCTTGCAGTGGTATCATATATAGCTCCTCCTCTAGGTGGCCATGAAGAAAAGCATCATTAATGTCACATTGATGTATTGGCCATTATTTATAGGCAACTATAGCCAAGAATATTCTTATTGTTACCATCTTTGCCACTGGAGGAAAGACCTTCGAATAGCCCCCTCTCTTTGACAAAATCCCTTGGCTACAAGTCTAGATTTCAATTTTGCCACTGTTCCATCTAAATTGTTCTTCACTTTGTATACCCATTTTGAAGCTATGGCCTTCTTCCCTTTAGGTAGTTCTTTGAGTCTCCAAGTCCCATTCTTCTCTAATGTAGACAATTGCTCATTCATAAAGTTTACCCACCTTTCATCTTTCCTAGCAGTCTCATAAGATAATGGCTCAAAAGTTCTAGAGACATTACCTATAAAGGTGCTGTAATTGTTGCTATATTTGATGTTGAGCATCTTTAACGCTTCTTCATTTGTTCCTGCAGGACAATAGACTTGTAATGCAACATTGTAATCATCAAGGGAGTGAGTGGATTGATGTGCTGTGGATTGAAGGGCATAGTCTTGTAGGTATTTGGGAGGTATATGGGTTCTGTTGCTTCTTCTTTGTGTGGGGACAATTAGCATTGTATTTTGGTTTGGTGAATTTTCGGGTAGGAAATGATCAGATGGCTGGGAAGTTGGTTTAGTTTGTGGTGTGGCAATTATGATAGGTGTTTGTGTAGATAATCTGCTTCTTCATTAGTTAGGATGCTTGAGAATAAGGGGTCGGGTTCTTGCGTAGTGTTTAGATTTTGGTCTACATAAGGGAAGTTGCTCTCATAAAACATCACATCTCTTGATACAAGCACTGCTTTAGTATCTAAGTCCATGACTCTGTAAGCCTTATAATCTGGCATGTATCCAAGAAAAACGCACTTTTCTGACCTAGGATCCAATTTAGTTCTATTTGGTGTTTTGTCTAAGGCAAAGCACAGGCAGCCAAAAGTTCTTAGATGCTCATAACTGGGCTTTCTTTTGTGCAGTTTTTCAAAAGGACTCATCCACCCCAGGACTTTGGTTGGAATTCAATTTATAAGGTATGTAGCTATAAACAGTGCTTCTCCCCAGTACCCTTTAGGTAACTTAGCTTTGAAAAGTAGGGCTCTAGTGATTTGAAGAAGATGTTTATGTTTAATTTCCACTACCTCATTCTGTTGTGGTGTGTATGGGCTGCTCTTTTGGTGTTGGATTCCCATATCCTTGAAAATTTTGATGCATTCTCGGTTAATAAACTCCCTCCCATTATCAGTCTATATCTTCAATATTTTGGTGTTAAATTGTCTCACAATATTTTTAAGGAACTGTAGGATGGTTTGTTGGGTTTGGTGTTTGTGTTTGTGTGTAAAAGTCCATGTAGCTCTAGAGAAGTCATCTACAATTGTAAGGAAATAATGTGAACCACTCATTATAGGAACACTATAAGGTCCCCATAAGTCCATGTGGATGATTTAGAAAGGTTTGTTTTTGTGTATCTCATGTTTGGGAAAGGGTTTTCTATGCTATTTGGCCAAAGGACATACTTGACATTCATGTTTGTAAGGAACAAAGACTTTTATTTCATTGATGTGCTCTAACTTTTCCTTAGATACATGCCCTAGTCTATAATGTCATAAATCAAAACTACTGTAACACTGAGAGCAACATTTTCAAATTTGTAAAATTCTAAAGAAGGACCTTTTAGGGTATTGGGTGGTACGAAGGTTTTGGAGTTCAACTCATACAATCCATTCACTGCCTTGATGATAGCTATAACATCATTAGTCCTAAGGTCCTGCAAAAACAACTTGTTAGATAGGAAAATGGCAGCAATTTCATTCTGTGTAGTAAGCTTATTAACTGATAACAAGTTTTTGAAGAAATTAGGCATATGTAAGATTTCTCTGAGGGTAATTTTGTCCCCTATTTGTGCATGGACAATGTGGGCAACTTCTTGCTTTGTTCCATCTGGAAGAGTCACATTATCATAAACATTATTATTAGCAACATACTCAGTGCAAAGACTTAAATCAATCGTCATATGTGTAGAGACACCCGAATCAATAAGCCAAGAGTTAGAATAATTAGAAGCCATGTTTATAGAGAGTGTAACATTACCTGCATAGTTCTGGTACCCTGAATGTTTTACCTCCCTAGTAGTTTTGCCCTTGATTGCTTTACTTATCTCCTGTTGAATGAAGTTTGCAAGATCAGAAAAGATCCCTCCATTCCATGACTTTTCCTCATTCTGTTCTTGTGTGATTTCTACAAGGCTATCCACTATCTATGCCAAGTTTGCCCTTCCTTTTTCTCTCTATGCAGTAAGCTCCTTATACCAGTTAGGGACTCCATGGATTTTGAAACATGTCTCCAAGGTATGCCCATTCTTTTTACATTTTTCACAGTATTTGTCCTCTTTCTTGGGATAGGGTCCTTTGCTAGCATGGTATTGTTATTTTTTCCTCCTTTCCTCTAGCTACTTGATTGTTTGGCTAGCATTGCGATATTAGGGGTACTATTCGTAGTGGAGTTGACCACCCTTTGTCTCTTAACGATCTGTAGCATAGAAAAAGTCTTGTTTGCAGTAGGTAGTGGCTCCATTGGCATGATTTGATTCACCACATGTTCAAACTCATCATTGAGTCGCATTAAAAATTGCACAAGTCGGTGAGTGTTTTCTTTGGCAGTGATGATTTTTGATGCATCACAAGTGGACATGGGAGTAGGATTTAAGCTAAACAAGTCATCCCATAATTTCTTCAGTTTAGTATAATAAGCAGAAACAGTTAGAGTACCTTGTTTTAGGAAACTTATTTTCCTCTATATTTGATACAGTAGTGGCCCATTAGCTTCTCCAAACCTTTCTTATAGTTCTACCCAAAGTTCTCTAGCTGTAGGGAAGGATACGAAGGCATCACTTAGTTCTTTAACCATAGCATGGAGAATCCATGACTTTACCATGCTATTTGCTCTCTTCCATTTTGCTTACAAAATCATATCTTTTGTGGGCATGGTGTAGGACCGTCAATAAAGGAAAGTTTATCCTTGGCACATAAGGCTATAGTCATGGATTTGCTTCAAGTAATGTAATTGTCGCCATTGAAAGGGGTAGTGATTAGCATAACTCCTGGGTTTTCAGTGTTAGTGATAGAGTAAGGTTCATGTTCGTGTGTAGTTGGTATGTTTGTGGCACTGGAGCCACTATTGTCTCCTGTATTTGACGTATTAGGTTAGGGTTCGTGAATAAGAGGGTAGGCTCTGATACCATGAAGGAAAATAGGTAGTAAGTGAAGAAAGATATTTCTTTCATATTCTGTATTGAACATTTGGACTGTATATATACAATTATTTCTCTATTGCTATTGGTTGGCTGTCCCAGAATCAAGCTGACACTAACTAATTGCTAGCTAACTAATTGCTAGCTATACAATAGGACCCGTATGCACACTATGTATAGAGACAAAAAGGAGGAAAAAGACAAAGGTGAGATGGGGCCTGCTGTGTATCATGTGAAGCCCACATTCAGTGTTTATTTCAAATTTAAATGTTAAGGTTATTAAATCGAGAGTATTAATGTTGAGTAAGAAGGGGCGAAGAGGTGATTAGTTATCGGATTGAAATCAGTTATGTATCAAGGAACTGACAAAGCCTAAATCGAGGAGTTAGAACTTGTAAATTTTATCGGGGAATTGGAAATAGATCTAATTTGCGAGTAAGTGATACTTTTAAATGGGGATTAAGCACTGTTAGTAAAAACATAAGGAACAATCGAAGATCTATGTCCTAGTAAGAGTGCATCGAAAGAACAACTGTTGGTAAAGAATGTAGAACCGAGTGACTACATGTTTGAGTTGCCAGTAGTCCTAACTGTTGGAAGTCTTAGGAACATGGGATTGATGTATAGTGTAAAATGACTACAGATACAATAAGCGTTATCTTGGTGACACCATTAGAATTCTCTATGAAGCGTTAGACGACAAAAGAGTCGTCCACCATTACATTGTAATAGAGAGGGCCTAGAGAAATGATTACTATTAGTGAGTGAAATGAATGTGGAATCAAACCGAAGTGGCTGTTGAAAGACGGATGAATGTTGGTGGATCACGTTGAAGTAGCGAATATAGTAAGACAAGTTATGAAACTCACTAAGGAATTAAGTTAAGAAAGTGTGATGGGATTGAGAGACCTATCGAATTCATTAAATAAGGTTTTATGAAAGAAACCGCCAGTTTCCTTAACTAAACATTAATTTCGAGGACGAAATTTTTATTAGGAGGGGAGAGTTGTAACATCCCACCCCCGATGGGAAGGGTAGAATAGTAATTTGGAAAGGTTCGGGAGTGTTTAGTACTGTGTTAAAATATTCATGCATACCATTACTCGTGAATAGTAAAATTTGCACATGAAAACAACTGTACATGCATTCATGACATTTCCTAGTATATGTGCTTAAATGTAAATTTTTGTGGAAAAATATGATTTTGTGCTTAGAAATTTATTTGGAGTAGATCATTATGTGTTTTACATTTTAGGAGAATTTTAGGAATTTTTCTGGAATTGTCCGGGGAAGATTTCCGGACCGGAAAAATCGCCAAGTGGCGAACCGATTGGTTTTCGGTGCCGAAAATTTATGTTCAATGGCACTGAAATATTGGGTCTATTATTTTGGGACTGTAATGAGAGTCATTGGAATTGAATGGGTTAAAGATTTCATTTATTAGGGTTTCTTTCATTAAATAATATTAAATGATTTTGTCTTTTCTTATTTAAATGACAAGTGTCTTGATGACACATCTTTAACTCATTTAATGCTTGTTTTTGTCCTACATATTCACGACCCTTCTAGCTTCTTCTCCTTCACCCATTCGAAACCTCCTTCTCCTTCTTCTTCATTGGTTTTCCTTAATTCCTCTGGCTAAATTGCTATTCTCCTCCTATCTTAAGTGCTTTCTCAAACTCAAGCTTTCTACCTCCTTTACATGATGATGATGTGGATGTTGTTGAGAGGAAGATGATGTCTTGTATGAGGAGGAGAAAGTAGGAAGTTGTAATTGGTCGGAAGATTGGAAGAATTCAAGCTTGTTTAGGTGAGAATTTAATTACATGTCCTTTACTTAGTAGTCAGATGCATTAATTGGGAGGTATTGTGCATGAATTATGGTTTGTGCATGAAAACTTATAATTGTACAACTTGTGACGTAAGTGTGTCTTGCATAAATAAGTTGTGCAGGCTAAATGTCCGCACGTACGACGTTTCCAGAATTTGGAATCCACTGCTAAGTTGGAACGTACAGTGAGTAACCTAGATGATTCTCTCAATTACTATATGTCTATTGTGGTGAATAATGGCGGGTGATTGTGATTGTGTTCTGATTATGGGTTTCGGACAGAAGGTCCGATGTATTGGGAAGCGATGACATAGAAGTGTTATCTGTCTATGACATGTGAAGTGAATCTGTGAACTACTTGCTTCTGAATGTGTGATTGTGATATTATTGAGTGTAAACTGGATGAATTATGTGTATATATATGATTGTCGATTGGTAATGTTTACATATTATCACTGTTATAGAGGCACATTTGGAGCGTCAATCCACCAACGTTCCTGAGACTTCCAGGTATTAGCTCGGAAGTACAGGTGAGTAGTTGTAACATCCCACCCCCGATGGGAAGAGTAAAATAGTCATTTGGAAAGGGACCAAGAGGGATTGAGATTAATAGAAATATTCATCCATATCCTTATATGTGAATAGTGAAAATCTGCACATGAAAAGAACTGTACATGCATTCGTGACAATTCCCGGTAGAGGTGCCTAACTATGATTTTGTTGTGAAAAATATGATTTGATACTTGAAAAACGAAATTGGAGTGATTTTTATGTGTTATATATTTTAAGGGAATTTTAGGAATTTTTTGGAAATTTTTCAGGAAAAATTTCCGGACCGGAAAATTCGCCAAGTGGCTAACCGGTTAATTTTCGGTATCGAAAATTTCTGTCCAATGGCACTACAATATTGGGTACATGATTTTGGGATTGAAATTGGGGCCATTGGAATTGAACGGGTCAAATATCCATCTCATTAGGGTTTAATTTTATTAAATACTTTGCCTTTTCCTTCTTTTGTCAGTTTCTTCTAAATGGACAAGTGTCCTACACCATTTAATGCATTGTTTTGTTCCTAGCCTATTCATTGTCGGCAACTTCAAGTGGATTGAATGAAAAAGATGAGTTGCTTGTTTAAATTCTTCTTCATCCGAAACCTCTCTCCCTTCTCCTTCATTGGTTTCTTTATTTAGCTTACCTAAAGAATTACTCTTCTCTTCTCCCTTACGTGCCTTCCTAGCATGTATACAAGCTTGAGTGTTCTACCTCCTTTACATGGTGATGATTGTGAGTGATGTTGGGAAGAAGATGATGATCGTTGGTGATAGAGTAATGTAGGAAGTTTGTGAGAAGTTGAAAAAAAATGAAGAAGATTGAAGCTTAATAGGTAAGAGTATGTTCTATGTTTGTTGCATGTATAATTGTGACATCTTGTGCATACATTGGCATGGGCTGATTTAGGAAGGAAGTGCCATCAAATTAAATAATGCGCCTTAAAGTGGATAAACTGAGTAGAAAGACAACGAAAATTTGCTATAGCCTGAAGAGGTCAAATTTGGACATAAGAAGAATATCGGTTAAAGTATGCCTATGTGAGATTTACAGTTCAGGATGACTAGGTATTTATGATTCTGATTTGTATGTTCGATACAATGGGGATAATTGGAAATGAGTGAAAGTGTATGGTTCGATAATGCAGATATAGATTCACTACGTTTGTGTTGGTGTGTATTATGGAGGATACTATCCAAATTGTGATGCGATCGATATCGCACCGTAATGTTCTACCTTCGAATGAAATAGTAATAATACTGACTAATGAAGAACCAAATCTGAAATGAACAAAAGTGAGTCAAAAGTGGATATTGGAGTTATATCCGTAGTGAAGACTCAGGCATAAGAGTCAGAAAGGCTATTGAGAATGACGTAACGTATCCAACTACGTAAGTGGATTTGTGAAGTCGAGGTGAATTTAGGTTCATATGAGACTATGGACTAATTGTGATATAATATGTAAGCCGCATCAGTGATGACTTCCCAACAAATTTTTGAGGAATTTATAACCCCTGTGTTGATGATACCGTTGCGATTTGGAGATTTTGCAGTATATATATATATCCAGGTTGCCATTAGAGATTTTGATACGATCTATTGCGGCAATATAAAGTGATTTGAGTACTGAGGGACAATGTTGTCTCGGGAAGTAAAGTTTGAATACTAGTAGTTGGTTCGAAAGCGTGGAGACACCAATGAGAATAATATCATTTGCCATTTGGGATTTGAGATTTCTATCCAATGATGTTTTACAGTTGGGACTGGAAGCATAAGAAAGTGATTTCATATGCATTGAGACAACTAGAGTCTCATGCGTTGACTATTGAATGCATGGTGTAAAACTTGTTACAGTAGTGATTACTTCGATAGTTAGAGACATTATAGGTGCAGGGAAATCTACTATACAGACCATTAAAGTTGAGGAAATTGTGGAGTTTGAATGAATAGGGGCATAGAAAGATGTTGATTAAGCAAATGAGTATTTCCCATAAAGCTAGTGTTGTACATTGGTGCATTGAACAGAAAATTCGATGATGGTATAAAACAACTTTTGAGATTGAGGTCATCAATACTAATGCATTAAAGAGTATAGAATGTCGAGTTGAATTTTGGGCAAACCAAAGTACTATTAAAAGTTGAAATTAAGATCAATCTTACATGAAACGTTTAGCAAGACCCCAAATTGGCGAATCATAAAGTACGGTTCTTCTTGTGAAGCTGACAATGAATTTGGATTTGGAAAATTGAATACGAAAAATGTGATCATGTGACTAAAATACAAAGGATATTGCCTTGACTAAAATATTCAAGAACAGAGTATTTCAAATTTGAATGTTAAGGTTATTAAATCGAGAGTATTAATGTCGAGTAAGAAGGGGCGAAGAGGTGATTAGTTATCGGAACACGCATGATACATATTTTGTTTCAATCATGTGCAGTATTTGAAAACTTATAATTGTACAACTTGTGACGTAAGTGTGTCTTGCATAAATGAGTTGTGCAGGCTAAATGTCCGCACGTACGACGTTTCCAGAATTTGGAATCCGGTGCTAATTTGGAACGTACGGTGAGTAACCTAGATGATTCTCTCAATTACTATATGTCTACTGTGGTGAATAATGGCGGGTGATTGTGATTGCGTTCTGATTATGGGTTTCGGACAGAAGGTCCAATGTATTAGGAAGCGATGACATAGAAGTGTTATCTGTTTATGACATGTGAATTGAATCTGTGAACTACTTGCTTCTGAATGTGTGATTGTGATATTATTGAGTGTAAACTGGATAAATTATGTGTATATATATGATTGTCGAATGTGTACATGGATATGAATGAAATTGTAAAATGCTCCACTTCAATGTGGAATGCCAGACTAAGGTCCGATGATATGAGAAAGTAATTGAATGGGATAGGTGATTACATTGCATAAATGTATAACACATAATGGCAGTTGTGACCGGAGTAGCCACCGATCA
>JAOTBA010000203.1:3325728-3344041 GCA_025629845.1 Erythroxylum squamatum
TTTTACTTGTTGTGACAAAAAAATTTTGTCAATAAATATTCAATTAATTAGTGTTTACTTCATATTGTCACAATAACCGAACTATAAATATGGTTACTACTATTCGTAATTTAGTGAATCTTTTGTCATCACAAATACGAGTTTTTTAAGTGACAAGACAATTGATTAACACTATTTTTTGGATTATCTGTGATGATTTATATTTTTGTCACTAATACAATGGTAATTGTGGCAATTTAGTATCTTTCCCAATTAAATTGTCACTATTACTATATTAATAATGTTAAAATTTATTTTATGACTAAGTTTTTGTTACTAAAAGCCTATGAAATTTGGCACCAAAAAAATTTTAGCGCGAATAAATTGTAATTGTAACAAAACGTATGTTAGCAACTAATATTGTCTATTTATTGTGACAAAATATAGTTTAGTCACCATTTTTTTGGTTACGAGACGGTTAATCGTTACACAATATTTTATTTGTTGTGACAAAAAAATTTATCAATAAATATTCAATTAATTATTGTCTACTTAATATCGTCACAGTCACCAAAGTATAACTATGGTCACTACTATTCGTAATTTAGTGACAATTTTTTTGACTAAGTATTAGTTCGTTACAAATACGATACTTGTTGTGACAAAACAAGTGATTGACACTATTATTTGGATTAATTGTGATAAATTTGTTTGTGAGAATAATACAATGGGAATTGTGACAATTTAATACCTTCACAATTAAATTGTCACTGTTAATATATTAATAGTGTCAAAATTTCTTTTATCACTAAGTTTTATTACTAAAAACCTGTGTACTTGCTATGACGAAAACTTTTCTCAATAAAAAATTCAATTAGTTATTGTCTACTTAGTGAACAACTTAGTGAACAATGATATGTGGGTGTATCCGAAGATTTGTCCAATGGTATGTGGGTGTTTTTATGTTTTGTAATTTCTGAGGACCTCTATTATTAGTACTTTTTACTAAGTTACCAAGTTCGAATTAGTAAATGTGTATAAAGCTCAAAGGGTGGACCTTTTGTGTTGGACTCATTAATAGGAAGACAGGTTCCGTGGTTTTATCTATTTTAGTGGTTCTTAAGGAGCATGTGATAATTGAACATTTGAGATTCTGTAAACAAATTCATAGAAACCTGCAGATATTTGAATTTTAGATGTGCCATTTTGGAGGTCGACCTTTGACTATAAGTCTGGACATTCTGTGAATGCACATAACTTTGAGAGCTCCATATTCAAGCATCTTGTTCTTTATTTTTGACATGATTAGGAGTTACTGAGTTGTTATCTCTGTCGTTTGGCAATCATAATTTACACAGTTGTAAAATGTTTGATCTACCAAAGGCACATGAAGAAAGTTTATTAATAACTGGTTAGCCACTTCTTTTACAAGTTACAAACTAGATGAGATTAGTTCTAGCTAATGATTGATTGAATGCCATTTGCATTTTTTAAAACTGGTTGGAGATTCTTACATTTCACTTTCAACTTAAGAGGTTAACGCTCAGAGCAGGACAATGCTATATGTTCCATGTGTGGAGGGCAAGAATAGCAATATGAGAACGCTCTGGATATCCAATGTTGATGATCTTGTCTCAAACTCGATGAAAATCTTGGAACCTTGCTTAGTGGATTCTGATGGAAATCATCATAAAGATGGTATTATATATGATGCTTTCTCATCTAATCTTCTTTCAGCGCTGTCTCTGCTCCATGATTAACATTTTGGCAATTCCAAATTCTGTCATCTCGTACATATTTGCTACTTGTATTATGTAATTTAGAGTTGGTGGACCTTTCAGAAGCTCTTATACAATCATCTGATCTACAACCCTCCCCTACACAATGAAAGAAGTCCCATTTATACATGGTCAAAGAAAATTGTGGTTATATATGGTCGAGACTTTGAGGTTTGGCATGAATGAGAAATTTTTAGTTAATGATTTTTCACCAATATTCTGGTGAATAAATAAAGCCCAAGAAAAACTCGAAGAGGTCTTGCAAATGTCATAACACTTAACGATGTTATTGTCTTTCACAATATCGTGGAAGCAATGCCTCAAATGACAGAGACTTTCAGTCTCCCGAAAAGGGGTGGGAAAAGATGCATCTTCCTTAAGTCAGTGAAAATGTGGCAAGTTAGCCTAGGAAACGAAGAGACAAGAGACGACAAGAATAAACCGGAAGCAAAACCATCGATTGAAATTAAGAACCATAAATGTAGTTAGCATCAGTGTGCATGTAGATGGACTGAAAGAGGCTCAAAGAAGTGCAAAGGACACAACTTTCAAGGCTTAGTTGGTTTCTGACGAACAATGGCATCGTTGGCATTCTCAAAAGATAGTCTTTAATGGATTAGGAAGAACGAAGGACAAGACAGTGACCACAAACAAGCCCCGAACCAACACACAGCAGTATTGCTTATTAGACTCTTGATACAAGTTCTTCCATAGAAAAAATTTCTCTTTCCGCTAAAATCTAAGTTGGAACCATTCTGGCAGCAACAAAGGCAGCACCGATGAATGAAGAAGTCAAGCTGTCGAGGCAGACCTATGTAGAGAGCAAGGCGGTGAAGGAGACAAGGGTATTTTGAGCTGACCTCTACTGCTATTTCTACACCCTTGGATGGGTCTCAAGGACCGGTGATAGCATCACCATCAAAGTTCATGATGATTCTATCCTTAAGCCCTACCAGCTCATCGTCATGTCCCCCTCTGGTAACACGGAGTTTGCATGCAAACCTAGCCCTTAATGTTCTTGTATTGTGTTTATGCTTAACTGTGTTTATATTGCATCTAAGCATGTTTGTGTTTCTACTTGTGAATTTGAGGGTGTTCAGTACTTAGCAGCTTAATTTTAAGTTTGTGTGTGATCATGTTTGTTCTTATTTTTTCAGTCTTATCTTAAAGCTCATTTACTTGTGTTGGCCTGCTTCCTAAGTGTTTCATTCTTGGTTGCGCGCAGCTGAAGATCATGCACTTCCTTTTGTTGCTTGTTTACCTTTTTGGTGCGCATTAATTAATGACTCGTTTTGGGTGTTCCTAATTTGAAGCTCAGTTATGTTAACAGTGTCTTATACTCTACTCAGACGCCCATGAAAGTTGTCGAATATTCAAAATAATAAAAAAGGTGGTGAATTTTCATCTTGATTGCAGAAGATATTGATACAATTAACGCAAAAGAATGATCGAGTTAACCTGGTTAGACCTGCCTAACGTTTTTAGATTTTATTATGGTTCCCATCAGGCTTGATTTCTTATCTTCGTAACGTTATGTGTAACGTTTGTAGATCAATATTATATAACACTTTATGATGATGATAAGAAGACAATGTGGTTATTTTTAAAGGTATGACACTTTTTTTAATTATAATAGAGTTTAATTTTGTTGTTGCAATGAATTTGCTTCTTAATTTTGCTAAATATATTTTTATGAATTTTAGGATAAATTCAAATTTTCAAATCAGGTGCAATCTTATGTGATGCAACAAGTGCATGCACAATATAAAAATCGACATTATCATTTGCGCAAAAGCTATCTGAAGAGTAAAGATTGCCCAAATGATGTGGAGGAAGGTGATTGGCATTGGTTGATTGAGAATAAATGGGAGACTCCAAATTTTAAGGTAATTTTAAAATTTAAGTACTTTAATTTATTTTGTTATTGGTTTTCTTTTATTAAAAACAAATTATTTATGAATTTATAGGAACAAAGTGAAAGAAACACAAGTAATAGGGGAAATCAAGAGATGAAATCAATTTCTGGTACAAAGTCAATTGTACAAATTGCATATGGGATGGTAAAGTTAAATTTTATTTACTTAAAATTATAATTATATTTTTCTTAAAAAATAAGTTCCAATTAATCATTAATTTTCTTTGTCTTTTCTTTTTCTTTTTTAGAAAGATAAAGATTCTGATGAGTGGCCCGACGCTGTTAAAGTTTGGAAGGTATCGCGACAAAAGCCAAATGGAACTTGGTCTGTTCCAAATGGAGAAGAAATAATGGTATGAAAGTATAGTCAAATTAGATTTTTTTTAAAAAGAATTTTAAAAATTACTTTACTAGATTTTCAAATTCTATCTAAATATGCAGAATAAGCTTCAAGAAGAGGAAGAGAAAAATAAAGAAAAGATTTCATCTGCACTTCTACCACTTGTTGAGCATTTCGGTCTCGTCCTAGAAAGAAGTCAAGTTATTCACGCAGTTTAGGTGTTAAAAGGATAACATCTAGGTCCCGAGAAAAAAGTGAAATTCTAGCTGAAGCTGATGCTGCAAAGAAACATGCAAGTGATTTAGACGATGAAGTTGCAAACTTACTAAAATCACAAAAACATAAAATGAAAAGATTCAAGCTGAAAATGAGAAGATTCAAGCTCAAGATGTAGCTATTGAGAAGCAACCTATAGAAATGAAACAAATTTCAACTATTTTTGCACATTTGGCAAATACTGGAGTAATTCCTAGTTTGTTACTCAATTCCTTTACCTTAATTGAAGATCCATCAAGTGCCACAATATCAAATACCCAACTACTCATGTAGGTTTATAAATTTATAAAATCTATAATAGTTAGTATCACTTCTTATCATTATCATTATATTATTATAAAATGTTAGTACTAAATTTATAGATTAACATTTTATAAACTAATTAACTGATTTTATTTTTATTTATTTTGTAGGAAACAAATCAATAGTAAACTTCATCCTGAAGAATAGCCAAGAAATTTTACTTTAGAGAGTTTTAGCTTAAATTAGTACGTAGTAGTTTGATATAATTGTAATAAATAATTTTCTTGGATATTAAAATTTCCAATTTAATATTTTAGAAATTAGAATTTTGTACATTTTGGTGAATTTTATATATTTTATATATACTAGTAATTTTTATTTGCTTGTCTTATAATATCTTGGCACTAAAAATCCGTGTCATTTGTGACAACTTCTATTTTATGGCCACTAATGCAAAATTTTTTATCTATTAAGTAATTATATTGTTAAATTTAATAATATTATTTGCGAAAAACACAAATACATTAGTGATAAATTTATTGTAACATATATTCTTTATTTAGTAACAACATTATTGTAACATATAACTTTCATACTTGTGACGAAATCTGTTTGATAATATAGCCACTGATGCATATTGCTTTTATAGCTAATGTAATTCTGTTGATGAATTGATAATTTTATTTGTGATAATAATAAACACATTAGTGATAATACTTTTTATAAGAACCAATTTTCATTTTTGTGGCAAAATGATGTTGACACTTTTTTATTAAAATATTAGTGACCAAGAAGTGTTGGACACTGATAAAAAATTATTAGTGACAAATATTTTGTCACTATTTATAATTATTTTAGTGGTGATAATGCTGTAACAATAAATTGAAGTACTGTTACGACTTCATTCGTCACTACTTTATATTATTTGTGTCAAAAAACTTATCATAAATATGTAAAGTTACTGTGACCATATAGTGTTGTCACACATTCCATAGGTTTTAGTGTCAGCACTTTTGTCACAATATAATCAAGTATTGTTACAACTTTATTCGTCACCATTTTATATTATTTGTGTCAACAAACTTGTCATAAATAAGTACAGTTTTTGTGACCATACAGTGTTGTCACACATTTGATAGGTTTTAGTGTCGACAATTTTGTCGCAATAAAATGAAGTACTGTTACGACTTAATTCGTCACTACTTTATATTATTTGTGTTGATAAACTTGTCATAATATGTAAAGTTATTGTGACCATATAGTTTTGTCACACATTTCACAAGTTTTAGTGTCAGTATTTGTGCCACAAAAGTGTTGTATCATTGTGACCATTTTTTTAAATTAGTCACTATTTCATTAGTGACGGAGGTATTTGTGATGGTAAGTGACGACTCCAAAGATTGGACACTATTAATAATAGTGACAAATATTACTGCTTTTAGTGACAACTTTTACTTTCACAAAAAATACAATTTCTTGTAGTGTTTTTTTTAATAATTATAAGAAATAATAATTTAAAAATACACTAAAAACTGCACATATGAATTGAACGTGCAACACGGTTCAAATAACCAATCTTTAGACAGACCAATTTGTCCCCGAGAGCAATTTGAGTTTTGAATCAGTCTCTTCCTTATGCTTTTACTTATAATACACCTAAAATTATTATAAGAACGTAATAATTCACATGATCATATGACTAAATTTACATTCGCGAGAAAAAAGAATAACGAATTTTAATGAATAAATAATATCTGAAAAGATATTTAACTTCTAAATTTAACAATTTAAATACTATCAAAATAAAATGAAACATGGTTAAAACTATAACAAGTACAGGGGATTTAATGTGCATATTTGCACCTCGCTTTTGACGGGAACCAAACTCGCGTCAATGGTCTATCAGGAAAATGGTAAGAAGTTTCTTTCAAGTCAAAGGCGGAAACTACACATACTTTAGTGCAGAATGTACGTCATGTTCTACAACCACACATGACGCTTGCTAAAGTAGTGGAAAACAGAATTGAGAAGAAAAACTCGAATTGTACGATAAAATAAGTCAAGAAAGCTACTTTTGACCAAAAAAAGTAAAGTAAATGTCAATATGTTTGAGTAAAAGAATAGAGATTAGGTATAGTGGATTAATGTGGATATGATTGCACTTTGTTATTACGTAAAAGCTTCAGCATATATAAAAGTGATACGTCGTAAGATTATTCTCAAGTATAAACACTACCCTAGTCAAAAGCCATAAATTAAGGGTCCAAGTACTTCTCTTTAACCCTTTAAAAAAAAAAAAAGTACTTCTCTTTAAATTATTCTATTCAATCCTTTATTTTTTTTGCAATGGTGTGATTAGACTTTAGACATTGATACTAGACAAGGTCGCAGGAAAAGAATAACACGATAGTGTGGACTTGATTAATAAAAAAAAACACTTAAATTTTTTCGTTGGGCTTTTTCTATCACGTGAAAGGAAAAAGCAGATGAAAGATTTGTAACAATCTTACGGTCTTACCACGTTATGTTTCTATCATTTTATTTAGACTGGGGCTACAGTTTTTTATCATCCTTAGCTCATTGGATGCGAGGTGAAATTGACATGCTTAGATTTGCAATTTTGTTCTTACTTCAAATCAGAATAGTAATAGAATTTCTTAATTTTCTACCAATAGTACTTTATTAATTTGTTTGGCATATTTTAATTGGTTATGATAAAATTCATTCTACAATTTAAGCATTTTATAAAAAATAATAATATTGGTCCAACTCACAGTATTAGTGAAAGTAGTATAATTATAAAATAATTATATTTAGGTTACAACTGCAAATTTTTTTCTTAAAATTTCGTTAAAAAGTTAAACTAACTGTTATATCACTTTATATTTTAATGTTTACAAAATGGTATTATTTGTATTTTAAAACTTAACTCTATTAAATATGATGTGTCTAATAAGTAATGTGGATTTATTAAACATTGATACGATATTTTATAATTTAGAACTAAATTTAAATTTTTATTAATTTAAAATATTTTAAATGCTTAGACATCCCCTCATCATTTATTCTTCGACGAAATTCCATCCTCTCAATTTGCAGTTGTGCTCGTGTCTGACATGCGGTGGTATTATAATTGGAGGGTGAATATTAACTCATTGCCAAAGGCAAACTACTTGTGGCCAGAATGGAGCATATATAATTATGTTACCTAAAACATACTATTTGAGCCTAGCAAGAGGGAGTTAAATTGTGTGTAAAAAATTTGCAAGGTATTTTAAATCTTTAAAATCCTTCTTAAACAAAAAGAGTTCATAAATGAAAAGGACCTATTAAACTTCGAAAGGAACTTATTAACGTTTGAAAAGAACCAATCATGTTAGTTATTTAAAATAGGAAAAAAGTCTATTAATCGAAAGGATCATATTCGCACTTAGAAAGAAAGGAGCCTGTCAACAGATAGGAGCCTGTTAGAGCTCAAATAGAAATAAGCCTGTTAATTAATAAGAGTCTTTTGAGGCGTAAAGTGAAAAAAACCCATTGCTTTATCGAAACAAAAAGAGCCTATTGAAAAACTGAGAGAGCGTCTTGAAAAATACAAACTTATAATGCGGAAATTTAAAATTTTGGAAAAGAGAAAGAATTACATAGTAGATTTATACTGGCTCGGCTAATAATCAAGTCTACATCCAGTCTCCAATATCCAACTTGAGTATTTCACTATAAAAATCTGAGTATTAAATTTGATGAGCCTCTCCAAGCTCACAAGGACATATTTTTTAAGGTTCTCTAACCTTCCACACTTGAAATATATAACAAGTTTTTAAAAGTTCATAGAAAAATAAAATGTAAAATTAAAAGTACATTCTCAAATAGCAATTTCTCTCTTGATAAAGTGACTTCACTTTCTAAGGCACAATAAGAATGATATAACTTTCAAGAAAATAGATGCTGCTCAAATGTTTAGAAAGTTTATATATGTTCGTTTCTTCACAAGTGTTGTTGCTCTTCTTTAAATAGTCAACTTCTTCAACTAGCTATTACTTCATCTTAATTCTGAGCTAACTTTGGATTTTCAATATTATCTCTGCTGGAACAAAATTTTCCGGAGCTGATTATTCGAAAAGGTAATATTCTACCTGATGTTAATAAGGAAAGTTTACTATAGTCTATGAAGGTTCCTGTAAGAAAGGAAGTAAGTTTCCTATGATTTTATTATTTTTTTTAAAAATAGCATTATTTATACAAGGAAATAAATCTAATTTGAATTTTGAAATATTATATAGTTATCATCAAAATCGTTAAATATAAACTTGAGCTAATAATCTCCTCCTTTTTGATGACGACAAGCAATAATAAATATATTTTCAAAATTCAAACAACAATAAAAAAGATATGTGTAAGCTTTACTCGCAGTTATAAATAGAAGGAGCCTAACTTCTAAAGGAAGGAGTCTATCGTTTGTTTTTCCCATATTTGAACTTTACAATTTCAACAATATTTCTACAGAAAATATCATCAATAAATACATCATTAGAGCAATAAATCATAAGTATACTTTATTCCTTTAACAACTTATAAGTTCTAAAATTAGACACTTTGATATTAAATAACACCTTCCTTAAGTTATTACTTCAATTAATAATCCAAACCTTATTCAACCTTTAATTCACTAATTTTACATCAAACTAGGTTCATTTTACACCTTAATCAAGTCCAATTATACCATTAAAAAGTACCTTAACCTTATATAGTCCAACAAACGTACAAAACCAACCTTTTTTCCTTCCAAAGCATTTCCCACGACCATGAGAAGGTGCCATATAAATCCCACGATCATGGGATGATTGAACCGAAGGTTTACTCACCCACGATCTTCATTTTGTTTCCAAATTTAACTCCTTCGTATTTCATCCAATACACCTTCACCAAAGTCTATCAATTTCACTTCAATTCTATCGTATTCATGCTTCAATCCCTTATCAAATTCATGTCCAAATCCAATTCAAAAATCACTCATTAGGCAATTCATAAATTGTTATCTTTTATACTTCAAAAGCAAAACTGAATTTGTCATACAAAGATCACTTTTCCATCACTCATTTATCATCATCATAACACATATTCCATACCAATTGAATCATCATAGAACTTGTATTAGTACATGCTATCAATTATAGAATTCCCTTACCTATTTAACTTCAAGTTCCTTCTTCAAAGAACAAGCTAAACTAACCTTCCAGGCAAACAAACACCATCTCAAGATCAAATTGAAATTAGGACGATCTTAGTACCAAAAAGACAGTAGCATAGAGGATAGCATGAGGTCACTTTCTTGATGTAGTATTTGGCAAAGAGTTTGGAGAGTTTATACACAGAATTGGTACAAAAATTCATAAGCTAAGTGAGGGTGGGTGATTTTGATGGAGAGCAAGAATGAGAGCTGTAAAAACTTCCTTACAAGAGCTTAACACTTAAGTTGCTAGGTGTCACTTTCACAACATGGCATTTGTCACCATTACATGTGTCCCATTTGTCCACTCCATAAGCTGCCAAATGTCATAATCCTGCCGGGCCATTTGTTATTCAATCAATGCTGCCAAATGTCATTCAACTATACTACCATTTGTCCCTTATTTTCTTATGTCAAATGTCACTAAATGTATAGGCTTAGTCTTCCAAATTTTCATGTACCAATTTGTCTTGCCACTTGAAAATTTTCCTAGTCCAAATGTATATTTTAATACATCAATTTTCCAATGGTACCAATTAATTCTAAGTTACTAATTATGGTTTGATGAACCATAGATTCAAGACATATGTAATTCACAATCATATCACAATTGCAACACCTATTACTTTTACTTTCTTGTACATGTAACATTTCAACTAGGGTATAGTTTTGGGCCTTACATATAAGGCTAAGGTTAGTCCGTATAGGAAAGCTCAAGTGTTTAATGTTGGAGACAAAGTTAAGTTTTTCTTAAGCAAGAACCGAACTGTTAGATGTTATCATAAACTAAAACAAAAGAGGTATGGTCCACTCTAAATTAAAATGAAGATCAATAGCAATGCCTATATTGTTGAACCACCACTATTAATGGTTAATATCTCTCCAACCTTCAATGTTGCTAATCTTTTGCCTTACTTTCATGATACAGAGCTTGAATATGTTTATTTTACTCAAGGTCATTTTTTTTGACAAATGGAAGTGAATGATGAGACATTTGAATTCTTGGACAAATTGAGACATTCACTAGTATGTGATTACACCTTATCTAACATTCCATCTGCATTTCTTTCTCTTTAGGCAAGGGTCCCCGGGACCCTGAGACACTGGCTTTCGCATGAGATATTGACTAGCAAGTGATCATGCCTTATCAAATATTCCTTTTCCCATTTTTTTGTAGGTAGAATGGGATATTAATTATCATATGATCACGCCTTTACGAACATCCTTCTTTGCAAGATTTTAAACAATTTTCTATTTTATTTGTTTATTTGTTTATTTCTTATTTCTTACTTTACTCAATCTCTTTTATTCCTTTCCTATTTTTTCTAGAACTTTTTCTAAGATGAATTAGAGTTTTTTTATTTTGTTTAGAACTCTTCTTAAGATCAATTGGAGTTTCCTGTTTTGTCTAAAACTCTACTTAAGATGAATTAGAGTTTATATAAACCTATTTAACAACTCTTGAGAGATTAATATAACTCCCCATTAATAAAAGGTATTTTCTCTTCAAAAACTTTTATCCTATAAAATTTAGATTGGAAATATCCTTTTTTATCTTTTTTTCCTTGTCAATAGCTACATGTAAACCCTCATGTTATTTGAATTTTTGTTTACATGTAATATTCTCATAATATGATAATATATATCATTAAAAGATAGAAAAATACTGCTATTATTACTTATATTATCATCGTGTTTAAATAACCCTACACTTAAGGTCCTTATTTAAATAATAGTATACCATGAAAAAATGTTGATTATCTTCATGCATAAGGATACCAGAATACTTAATATGGAAAGTTTCAAAACTATCATATCATATTCCAAAAATTCCAATTGCCTCAATTAGTCCTATCTTTCTTTGATAAAAATCAATACGATCTTTTTTGTGGTTCCTCCTTTGAATTAAATTCAATGGCATCCAAGGATACCATGTTTTCATCTGTAGGATCCCAAGTTCTTGGATTTATCAAAAGTTCGATTCTATCTGAATCAAGTTTAATACTCATTTTATTCGTTTATTACTATATTGGTTGCAATTAGTTGCAACAAAATCTTTCATAATTTGGTTTTGAGTTAGCAGCTTTGATTTTTTCCTTCCTTTTTCCTTAGATTCGAATTGGAAAACAAAATAGTTAAATGAATATAATTATTGGGTCCTTATCTCATCGAACAAACCTAACCAAATCTTGAATGCTTTCATTTTACTTTTAAGTTTATTGATATCCAATCCTATTGATATATTGGATCTCATAATAATGGTCCTGGGGTTGGGGGTTGGGGAAGTTATAAATACCTTTCCATACTTTGTACATGACATACTTCAATTAATTTCCTCTACATTATTAAGTTTCGACGTTGTATACAATTGAAAAATGCTAATATGTTATAGTCAGCCATAACACACTATAACTTCATAAACAAACCATATATACTCCACATAAATTTTACATCACATAAAAATGATAAATAATAATCATAAATCACATCAATATTGTATTTTATAATGTTTATATATAGTCAAATATACATTAATAACATTTCTATAACACTCAAATCACCTATTACATGCTTAATTATAATTGTACATCAACAATCATCAATTTTACGTTCAATAAATATGTTTAAGCCCCTTTAAATTGTTAATTTAACAAAATCTTAGTTGAAATTTTTTATAATTATAACGTAATTTTTAGTAAATTAAAATATTCAAATGATTAAATGTCACAAATAACTATAGAAAACAATTAAATTAACAAATACACGTCATAAAAACCTTAATCAATACATATTACGTATTACTTGTGTGAAATGCACTTTAAGTTCCCTTTTTAATATAAAAATTGTAACTTGAATTTTCGTTATTATTATTGAATCTTGCTTAATCACTCTCCTTATTATTTGGAAGGCAAAAGGGTCAAAAAGGACCTAAAGATTTTGACCAAAATTTAATTAGGACTCAACATTTATAAATGTTCAGAAACAACCATAACGTTTGATAAACATTCAAAAAGGCCCTTTAGTTAACAGAAAGTTAACCCCTCCGTTAAATATTTCTTACATGAAATTTTGGTATTTTTCTGTAAGACCCCATTACAACGTAGACATTTTATCTGACATGGGGTGTAATACAATTTGGCTTAATTTGTATTAATCAAAGATTAGTTAACTAACTAAATTAACTAAATTTTGTAACCCTAATCTTTTTAACTAAATTCCCTAACATTTGGCATAACCTTAATTTCCCAAAATCCCTAATTCATCATTTCTATTAATGCCCATTATGGCTCTACTTCTTTTCTCCACACCTTCTCTACTTTTTTTTTTTGCATTTGTCTCCTTTTCATGTATTGTTTCTCTGTGCATTGTGGCTTTCCTCCTCTGTGTGATGCTTCTCTACGCATTAGTTCTCTACACTATGAGGTGTGTATAGGGTTCATGTTGTCTGTTAGTTGATGTAGTGGGGTTTATGATGTAGTGGGGTTTACATTGCCTTCTATCTTATCTCCTTAGTGGCTGGTGTTTACAAATTTTACATATAATTTATCATCACAACTTATTAGTGGTCCCGACTTTATTTCTATTAGTTCATATGTTGTCTACTCCTAATTGGTGTTGTCTACATATATGTGATATAAATTATATGGTGTCTCCAATGTTTTCGACATATGTGATATAAATTATCTTTTAGATTGCCCAAAAATGTTTATTTTTTTCAACTCAGCTATTGCCATGTCCCAATAGAAGTCAAGACCCTCCTCTTACAATCCCTTGAATATGTTATTCTCATTAACACAGTAGATCTCAACTAATAATATTAAAATTTGAGTTTAGTAATATTTTATGCATATTTAAAAGTTTTCAAATTAAAATGACTTTGCCCTCATTCTTTAGAAGTTTATTATTTGTGGTATTTATTCACATGATAGATAACAACACCATGTTAAAATGACCTATTTATATGGGAAGGGTTATATTAAAATGATAAATGATTCATTACCTACCAATTTTCACACTAATATTTGATGACTTTGATTTGAGGTTTCTTACCCCCACCAATAAATGCTAGGATGTGAAATGCAAAACAACATGGATAAGTAACAAAACAGTAAGAATATGATCTATGATTAAGTAATGACTAACAATTGTACAAATGTAATATTCTATAGGTGTTAAAGAAGTTGTATATTATCGATGAAACCCAATTAAGGTTGGAAAGGAATAGTGGCTAACAAACATGTATCGATGAAAAATGGTGTTAAACTTTTCTTTGGAACAATGGTACCCTAATATTATCTAATTTTACACTTTTATAGTATGAATATTGTTTCTCTATAGGAATTATCACCAAAGGCAGGTTAAGGCAATATGTTGAAAATGGTGTTAAACTCTTCTTTGGAACAATGGTACCCTAATATTATCTAATTTTACACTTTTATAGTATGAATATTGTTTCTCTGTAGGGATTATCACCTAAGGCAGGTTAAGGCAATATGTTTGCCTTTATTTGAATAGTCCCATATTTGAAACTAAAGACTGACTAATAGATGTAGAGGTGGCTTCGTCTTCCTAGTTGAGAGTCTCTAATGTTGTCTGCATAATTTTCTAAATCATCATAAATGCATTTAATTTTGAAAATGTTTGCTCCATTCATATGCTTCTTTTCTTGTTAACTTTTTATTGAAGTAATTAACATTTACAGGAATGACTCAATTTGAAAGCATTAAATTATACTATAGTGGACAATTCAAGTCATCTCTTGAATTGACATATAAGGGTGGGTCATCATATTATTATGACAAAATTGACCTTAATTTTGTCAGCTCTAGGAAAATTTGCAACATATTGATAAGGCGTATTTTAAAGAACTAGAGTTTAAAGACTCATTGAATCTAGTGACAGGTGTATTAGGTTAATAAACCTCTTGAAAATACACAAGAGATTCTAACTTTGGCACTAAAAGTTTTAGCTGTAACAAAAGATGTGGGGCCAGATAAGGATATTCAGTTTGATGAAGATGTTATGGTTGATGAGGAGGGCCTAAAGGGAGTGTTCAACCTAATGACGATGTTATGGTTGATAAAGATGTTGTGGGGCCTAATAGGGATATTTGAACTAATAGGGATTTTCAGCTTGATGAAGATGTTGTGGCTGATAAGGAAGGCCCTGATGGGAGTGTTGAATCTGATGATGATGTTGTGGTTGATGAAGATGATGTGGTTCCTGATAGAGTTGTTCAACCTAATGAAGATGTTTTAGCTTATGAGTGTTTGGTAACGATAATCAGTATGATGTAGTTAGTGGAGTTTATTCATTTAATGTTTTAATCCAATGGACATTGATTCAACTAATTGTACAAGTTTCCTTGATAGCGATAAATACCTTAGTGGAGAGGAGCTTAGGGAGTAATTAGAAGGCTTAGTACAAATTTTAGACATGAAGAAGGTAGTGGAACATCATATTAGGCTTTAGGTATGGAATTTAGTACTATAAAACAATTCAAGGATGTTGTTATTGATTATTCGATAGCTACAAGATTTAATGTAAGATGAAAAGAAAATGATTCTAAGTGAATTAAAGTGGGATGTATGGAAGGATGCGAGTGGGAGTTGTATGCAGTATATGACCATAAAGATAAGTGTTTCAAAATCAAAACATATAGATCAAAGAATACTTATTTCAAAACCAACAAACCAAGAATGGTATTAACGATGTTTTTCGTTACGCACTTTAAAGAGAGAATCTTGGAGAAGCCTAACATATCCACAACTAAGATGATTGAAAAATGTAGGGAGAAGTTGCATATTTTTATGAATCCAAGCATGTGTAAGGCTGCTAAAAGGAAGTTAAGGAAGGAGAGAGCATTAGACTATGCTTGTGAATATTTTGTTTAGGATTATATCAATGAGTTGAAACTTAGCAATCCTAGATCAATTGTAGAAAGGCAATTGTCAAAGAATCAAGAGACTTTATTATTGCAATTTAAAAGGTTATATATTTGTTTTACAACAATGAAAGCTAGATGAAAACATTTGAGGCCATACTTGGGATAGATGTTTGCTTTTTAAAGACTAAATTATAAGGGCAACTAATTAGGGTTTAGGATGAAGGTATGTATTATATAGCATGGGTTATTATTAAAATGGAAAATATTGATTCCTGAAGTTAGTTTGTATCGCTTGTAAAAACTGATTTATATTTAGATAAGGAGATGGAGTCACCGTAATATTTGATATGTAAAAGTTACATGCATTTTTGGTTTATTACGTGATTGAAGTACTGCCTTATGATATGTTTCTCATGCATCTTTTGATTAATTTGGGTATACAAGGCTTGGTAAGAGTTGTGGAGACCATACCACCAAATACACGTCATAGAATGTATCCCAGACATATTTATCATAATTGGCATGCACAGTGGAATGGAAAAGACTTAAGGAGACAATTTTGGGAATATTTGAGGTCAACATATGTTAAGGATTTCAATAAGCAACTTAGGAGGCTAGATAAAAATAGACCTTGATGTGTTGTTGCATTACTTGACTATCTAAAGGAGACTTAGGCTAAGACATATCAATCATTCAAATCAAAGTGTCCTATTATCAATAATATAAGTAAGACGTTGAATAAGGATAGACTTGTTATTAGTATGTTGGAAACCATCAAAACAATGAGTATAAAGAGACATTTAGAAAGGAGGACATATGCATACAGATGGAAGTTTTATATTACACCTATAGTTGTTAAAAAGATTGGAAAAAATAAGGGGGCAATGCAATGGATGGAGGATTATATGGAATAGGGATGGAGCCTATGTGGTGAGTAAAAGAGATGGGAAGCATGTTGTCAAGTTAGGAAGAGATAATTGTTATAGCTATAGAGCACGAGAGTTTTATAGTTATCCATATAAACATGCTATCAGTGAAATCATCACTCCAAAAGAAGACCTAATGCATTTATCAGTGACTGTTACAAGAAGAACATCTTTCTAAAGGAATATGATAAGGTGTTGCAACCTTATCATATACCTTTAAAGGTTGATCCATAAGTTGCCAATCCTACATAAAATTTTGAACCTGAAGATTCTACATCTTTCAAATTGTCTCTTAGACCTAGAGGTCTTAGGTTCAAAGGTAAATCTAACATATACATCAAGACAGTTACAAGCTACAATAATTGAAAGGAAAGCAACAGTTAGGAGCAGTAGCAAAGTCATTGATCTTCCAAACAGTTAAACATATTTAGCCATAGTTTACATTTTGGATTATACTTTGTGTTAAACCAATAGCCATGGATTATACTCTGTAAATATATTTTGGACTATACTGTATGTTATCATTTGACACATTTTAGATTATACTTTGTGCTAATCACTTTATTACTTTTCCTTAAAAGAGATAGTGCTACTTGTATATATGATATGCAAGACGAGATGAAATTTCCAATGATATCACTTTGTTGAACAATTTGGATGTTTAGAAAACAATAAAATTTGACATAGAAGAAAAGAAATCACTTTGAAATGAAATATAAATTTTCATACATTATAAATTTCATACATCCATATATATAAAGATTGAACTAAAACTTATTTTACAACCACATAAAAATGAACGATGAAACTAAAATTAAAATGAAGCCTACAATTATATTCAATAACATCAACCTCGATTATTTCTTCTCCTTCATCAATATTTCAATGTCTTGCTTCATAATTTTCATTTGCTCGTTAACTACCTTTGTTTGTTCGAAACTTCTCCTCAATTCAACTTCCTTCTTAAGTACAAATATTTATTTCCTTAACTTATGAATACCATAGAGAACTCTATTAGGAAATTGCTTGTCGTATCATTGGAAAACTCATAATTACCATGTGGGTAATTAAGACATCCAAAAAATCTTGTCATAGGATTACTATTGCTCCCTAGAGTTATTAAAGAAGCTTTTAGCCCATAATAGCAAATCACTATTGGCCTATTATTATAGTTGGAACTACTAGAGTCTTCAAAATCCCTTTGCAAGACTACGTAAGTAAATTAAACTATATACATTAGAACCTATTTGCACGACATTAGTAATTATTATATGACTTCATATAACTTTATTGCATTACATGAAAAGAAATGCTCTATCCAAGGAATGTAATTAGAATTGGTTGCAAATAAAAATTAAAGAAGATAAATAAAAACACATTATATATAGAATATAATACTAGATATTTTCTACGTTCCAGGTTGCATCTCTAGCATTGTAGCACAAGTTAGAAACTTCCCTTAATTTTAGTTCTCAAATCCTCCCCCTCTCTCGTTTACAGCATAAAGATTGCCTATGCAACATTATGATACAATATGCTTTAAATGCAATTTGATAAGCAATATGATAAGTGCATACATAATTGTTTTTTGCGGCACCATATTGCAACTACTGAATCAAAAGAGAGAAGAACAAGCAGAGGTGTGCATGCTCATTAAGTTTTTGTTAAGTGACCGTTTCACCACAATAGCTTAAGCTGTTGTGTGAGGCCAACCTAATTGGTTTTATATATTCACTAAC
>JAOTBA010000203.1:3363597-3377278 GCA_025629845.1 Erythroxylum squamatum
TCCAATTCCTGAATCTGCAACTTCCTTTGTTGCCCCGCAGCATCAAAATTCATGTTGCACTGCTTCACAGCCCAAAATGCTCGATGCTCAACTTCCACTGGTAGATGATAGGCCTTGCCATAAACAAGTTTGTAAGGAGACATATTTAATGGCGTTTTGTAGGCAGTGCGGTAAGCCCAAAGAGCATCGTCCAAGCGCTAACTCCAATCTTTCCTGCTAAAGTTCACAGTTTTCTCCAATATATTCTTTACCTCTCGATTGGATAATTCCGCCAACCCATTGGTTTGAGGATGATAGGCCGTGGAGGTCCTGTGCACAACTTCATATTTTTTCAACAATGCAGCAAACACTCTGTCGCAGAAATGAGTCTCATGATCACTAATGATTGCTTTCGGGGTGCCGAACCTGACAAAGATATTAGTTTTTACAAAATCGGCAACAACTTTAGAATCATTAGTTCGAGTGGCTTTTGCCTCTATCCATTTCGAAACATAATCGTCAGGTAACAAAATATATTGGAAACCAAATGACGATGGGAAAGGGCCCATGAAATCAATCCTCCACACATCAAATATTTCACAAACAATAACCGGGGTCAGAGGCATTTCATTTCTTCGGCCAATGTTGCCAGTCATTTGGCACCTGTCACATGCTTTGCAAAATGCATAAGAATCTCTAAAAATATCAGGCCAGTAGGAACCAGATTCAAGCACTTTTCTAGCTGTTCTATTAGGGCCGAAATGGCCACCACAAGAAGATGCATGGCAAAATTGCAATATGGAAGAAATTTCAGATTCAGGTACGCACCTTCGCACAATCTGATCAGAACACGTTTTTCATAAATATGGATCATCCCAAATATAATACCTGGCATTATTCTTCAATTTATGGCGCTGGGTAGATGTGATATCAGCTGGGTATCTATTATGGGTGATAAAATTGACCAAATCCGCGTACCATGGGTTTCGACATGGCCATGTTGAAGTCACCGCTAATAACTGTTCATCAGGAAATTCCTCAGTAACGACCAGATCATCTCCAGAAGTGTTTTGCAGCCTACTCAGGTGATCCGCAACAAGGTTTTCTGCTCCTTTTTTATCTTTGACCTCAATATCAAATTCTTGTAGCAAAAGAACCCATCGGATAAGTCTTGGCTTTGCATCCTTTTTGCTCATTAGGTACCGAAGAGCAGCATGATCTGAATACACTATCACCTTTGTACCAAGCAAATATGATCGGAATTTCTCTAATGCGAAGACCACAGCAAACATCTCCTTCTCCGTGGTTGAATAGTTTTGTTGAGCATTATCCAACGTCTTTGATGCATAATAGATCACATGAGGGTCACGGCCTACCCTTTGCCCAAGAACTGCTCCTACAGCGTAGTTACTGGCATCGCACATGAGCTCGAAAGGAAGGTTCCAATCCGGTGGTTTGATGATAGGTGCGGTAACCAGCTTTTCCTTCAAAATATCAAACGCCTTTTTGCAGTCTTCATTGAATTCAAACGGCACATCTTTCTGTAGAAGGTTGCTCATTGGATGGGCTATCTTCGAAAAATCTTTGATGAACCGCCTGTAAAAACCTGCATGACCAAGAAAGGAGCGTACTTCCCGCACATTTGCGGGGTAATTAATTAATTGTGTTTAATTAATTAGTATTAATTTTTTTTTAAAAAAAGAGCCACTACTAAGAAACGAGTTTTATTCTTCTACTAAATGGAGGGTATGGAGAATTCTTCAAAAGTGGGATATTAAACTATTGCCCCTGTAATGATAATCAACAACCAACCACTTACTTTTTATTCCTTACCCATTAATCCCTTCCCAAACCCTTCAACCAAGCACCCCTTAATTATCTTCATAACAACCTCTCATCTCCTTTCATGTTATCCAGAAATATTCAAAAGCTAATTCATATTGAAGTTTTAAGATAAAATAATAATCGAAAAAATAAACACTCATATGACATATTGTTAAAACATATCAGCTTATAAATTCCATCAAAATCAAATGAAACAAAACTTGACACCCTCTCAAAGATTTCACTCTATACGCTCAATTTTGGGTTCATTGATACACTTATATTTTCATATATATTTAGGACTTAATTCAAAGTCATTTACGTTCATTTTATGTTCATCTACAACTAGTTTATCATGTTTTAGCATTATTCGAGGTTCGTTGACATAAAATACATAAATGAAACAAATAGACTCGAATTGCACTATTTTTGGGTTTCTGGCAGACTTGACCTTTAGTCATTTTGGGATTTTTATCTCAAGATTGGTTTAGCAAAAAATTCTGAAATTTCATACTTAAATTTTTGACTCATTGATGGATTTTTTGGGACCAATTGCAGATTTTTCTGAGCTGTACTTCAGGAGAAATAAATTCCCAAAAGTTGCATCAGATTCTAGATCGCTAGAATGACCTTTCGACGATGTTTCGATCATAAGTTTTGACTCAGATAGTGAAATTCAGTGATTCAAGTCTCATATTGAAGCTAACTCAAAGAAAAAGATATTGATAAAATTTAAGCTCCTACATCATCACCATTTAGTTTTTATGCACTATCAAAATTGACCTTAAAAAAATTTGAGTTGTTTTGAAAAGCCAGTCTCACTTCACTCACCTCTTCACTAACGCAGCTGTCTCCACTCTTCAAGCATTCACTCACCGAAACCAAGCAACTCTTCACTCACACCCAGCTATTCACGCAACTCCATAATGCCACACCACCCACTCACCTCTCCACCAATAGCTAGCCTCCAAGCCACACTCTTGAATCCTCTCCAACCATCGAAACAATCCACTCCTCTCACTCCTCCGAAACAACTTGCTCCACTTCCCAACGCCTAGACACACAACTAGCCAAGGATTCACGCCATTCACTCCAACCACACCAAGAAGTCTCCACGCACGAGAGAGCAGCCTCCACCTTCGGATGTAAGCCTTCATGCCACTCCAAAGACGCCACCTTCACATCATCACTCAAGCAAGCAACCTCTACTCACTTCACTCATGGACTGCAACAATAGCTCAACGCTCACCAACGTAGCCTTCATCACCATTCACCGCCAAGGAAGCAACCACGCAAAGGAGTTTGGAGAGCTTTGTTTTTCATTTATAATTGATTCATTAGGAATTTGTCTAGCGTTTATATTTTTAGACTGTTTGACACGATGATTTGTGATTAAAACCTTAATTTCTCTTAGGGATTTGATATTTTTGTTGATGCTTTAATTTTGAACATCGCTGAATCCATAACTCAATATTCATATACTTGTTGATTTTTCCTTAGGTTTAATTGTTCTTCCTTTGGATTATTGGAAATTGCCTTAGTATGAGTTCGCCTTTGAAAAAAATGGAGTTTTTGCTAGAAGATTAAAGAAAATTTCGACTAGGATTTTCTTGTGAGTTAGGAGACCCGAGAAACTTAGGAGGTGAAAATTGAAGGTTTGGGACTTAAGAAACTCTGGGAAGAACTTAAGTAAGGGATTACTAAGAGACGTCTAGAGTAGATAAATTAATTCATCTTTGGGAAAAAGGGATTAATTACTCTTAAAATTCACCTACAAGGTTAGGATATTTCATTTGTGGAGGATAGCTAATTCAATATTAAGGTTGACAAAAATATCATTCCCTAAGAGAAAGTCATTTCCCATTAAAGTTAATTCTTTTAATTAGTCAATTGTTGCAATCTTATCTTAATTAGTTACTGCACAAATTTGTCATATTTATAGCTATTTTGGTCGCAGTGAATTGGGTAGTTGTTTAGAAATTTATTTAAGTTTTTAAAAAAATTCTTTACATTAATTTTAATTTCCTAAAATTTCACTCAACCCGATTTTAGATACCGTTAGCTAGCGTAGAATTGAACTTTCTCATAATCCCTATAGAAACGACTCGGTTCTTACCGATTTATTACTCACTTCGACAACCGTGCACTTGCGGTTTACGAACATTCATTAAACTCTCAAATCAAAACATAGCGAGTTATTTCTGTAGGCTTGCTCAAGAATCATATCTCCACCACTAAACAGAAATGAACTTAATGAATAAATCAAAGGGTCTTAATAAGAGTTATAACTTGGCTTAGATAAGTTATGATAAAAAAAAGGCTTTTTGGCTAAATAAATTGAAGGAAATCAGGTTGAATTTTTTCATGATAGTCAATATTGTAATAACTGCAAATGCACGGCGTAGCTATAGCTAGTACTGACACGGGTCGATCTTGCAAAAACGATGAATACTAGTAATTACTCTTCCCCTATTATCTAGCCTAAGGATTAATTTTATATTTTTAATTAAAATAAACTAAAAACTATAAGAATTAAAGAAATAGGAAACGATAATGAACGCAAAGACGGTGTAATTCACTTAGAAAACTATCGTTATAAAAAATTGCTAAATTTTTAATATAGGCAAAGTGTAGTAACAAGAATTAGGCTTGGGTCAACTATTGTCCAAATAACTAGAACTAGTTGTTTGGATAGTTAACCCTTACCACTTATAAACCCTTTAACATTTTCATGTCTAGGCAATATGGGACACTCTAACAAAATGCATGATGTTGATAAGTGGCAGAGAACAAAAGATGAGATATCACCATACATAAATGCAACGTGACACAGAGAAGGAAGGCCATGTAAAGAAGCAATCTATCATAGATAAGCAACACGTGATAGAAGCAAGGAGATAGAGAAAAGCAACTGCAACAGAATGAAGATCGCCACACAAAAGCAACACAAAATAGAAGCAGAGCAGCAATTCCTAACGAGCAGAGCCACAACACGTAGAGAAGCAACAAAAAAGGAGAAAAAATGTGAAAGAGAAGTAGAGAAGACATGAAAAAAGGAAGCAAAGCCATAACAAGCAAAGAAGCAACACATAAAAAGGAAAAAAAATTGTGAAATAGAAGTAAAAAAGATGGGTAAATAACAGAAGTGATAAATTGGGGATTTTAGGAAACTAAGGTTACGACAGATGTTAGGGGATTTAGTTAAAAAGATTAGTTTAGTTAGTTAATTAACTTCGTAAGTAATGCAAATTAAGCCATATTATATTAGACCTCATGTCAGATAAAATGTCTACGTGATAATAAGGTCCTATAGGAAAAAAATAAAAAATTCCACGTAAGAAATATTTAACAGAGGGATTAACTTTCTATTAATTAAATGGTCTTCTGAATGTTTATCAAATGTTTGGATTTTTTAACATTTATGAACTTTAGTGTCCTAATGAAATTTTGGTCAAAACCTTTGGATCCTTTTTGACTTTTTTGTATGAAATTACTCGTCTTACTGATCATGTCACTCTCTATTTTCCTGTGGCACTTTTGTTTTAATTTTTTTTAAATTTGTAGACTAGTGTTATAAAAGTCTCTTTAGAACTGTTTTTTATATAGTTAATCCAATTGAAATATTCAATTCGATTTATCAATATGCCTAGATTAGCCTAGAGTATCTTATAATAAATTTCATAACCTATTAAATCAGTTAAATTTGATATTTTTGTCAATTTTGTGCTTATAATATTTAATAGTGTTTAATTATGACAACAAATTGAATCAACATACTTTTGTACTAAATTGCTTAATTTTCAAATATTATCATTGAAATTAATTAATCTTACACTTTTTAAGGGAATCACATACTTGAAAATAGTTAATTAGAAGTTGATTACTAGTCTTTTCCATAGGATTATTAAGACTTCAATCTTTCAGTTGGACTTCATAATATCTTCTCATCAAAAATTTAATGTCCTTATTAATTGTACAATTTAGAATGTCCCCTCTTCCATTGTGACACAAACTACAAACTTGTGCTGAATTATTTATTGCTCACGTCCCTACCATTGACAACACTTCCCATCCTAGTTTTGTCCCAACCCAACATCGTACTAATGGAAGTTTTACTTTGATATCATTCATAATGCACGCAACATTACCTAGAGAATTTGTATCGCGCTGAAATCTAGCATCTTACAACCAGATTGCGACAAGGCCAGTTTCCCCCCTAACTCAGCAAGCTTCCGCAAATCTCGGCAGCCCCCTTGGATCAAATGGAATCAAAAGCGCTTTCTGCAGTATGGCACCTAACAAGGCACCCGGGTTTGATGGGTTTATAGCTCTTTTCTATCAATCGCAATGGGATGCTGTTGGCCCTTCTTTGGCCTTATTTATCCAAAGAATCTTTCGTCATGAAATTTGGGAATCGGATCTAAATCGCACTATCATGTTTCTTATACTGAATATCCCTTCACCCACTTCGATTACGCAGTTTAGGCCTATTGCTTTATGTTCGGTGCTCTACAAAGCCATTACCAAGATTATTGTGAATAGACTCAAACCTTACCTGAATGATCTGGTAACTCCGACCCAGTGCAGTTTTGTCCCTGGATGCTTGATCACGAATAATATCATAATCACCCAGGAAGTTATCCACACTATGAAAAGGAAATCAAGGCGGAAAGGGCTTATGGCTTTAAAAGTGGATCTGGAAAAGGCTTATGATAGGTTGTCATGGGATTTCATCCACAATACTCTCTTTAATGTAGAACTTCTTGATTCTCTGATTAATCTGATAATGAAATGCATTATCAGTGTCTCCCTTCAAGTAACCTGGAATGGCGAACTGAGTGACGCCTTTTGCACATCTAGAGGCATTCGCCAGGGTGACCCCATCTCTCCTTTTCTGTTTGTCTTGTGTATGGAACGATTAGGGCACACAATCACTCAAGCTATGAACCACGGGTGTTGGCAGTCTATTAAACTTCGCAGAAACGGCCCTCCATTGTTGCACCTGTTCTTTGCCGATGACCATATCCTTTTCTTTGAAGCCTGCTTGAACCAAGTGGTCGTCATCAGAGATGTTTTAAACGATTTCTATGCTGCCTCTGGTCAACGAATTAGCCAAGACAAATCTAGGTGCTTTTATTCCAACAATGTGCCTCCTTCAACGACACACAATTTAAGCAGAGCCCTGGGCTTTAGACAGACAAATGATCTCGGTCGCTATCTAGGAGTTCCTCTTCTATATGGACAAGTCAATAAACGAACCTATCAATTCATTCTCGACAGGGTCCAACAATGCCTGTCAGGCTGGACAGCAAACCTTTTGTCTTTGGCAGGCCGGATCACTTTGGTTCACTCAGTCATAACGACTCTCCCGAGTTATACTATGCAGACGGTCCGGTTACCCCGCCGGCTTTGTGATGAGCTTAAGAAATTGTTGCGTCAGTTTGTTTGGGGCTCTTATAATGGTACCAAGAGGATTCATCTAGTCAGCTGGGAAGACGTATGTAAACCCAAAGCGTTGGGGGGTCTGGGCATTAGGCGAATCCGAGCCACCAACGATGCATTGTTAGCTAAGTTGGGTTGCTCTCTGATTGCTAATCCTAAAGCATTATGGGTAAAAGTACTCTCAGCGAAGTACAAGTTTAACGTTAACAATCTCCCCACCTCCTTTGAGGCCACCGGGGGTTCTATGATATGGAGAAGCATCAAGGAACTTGGCACCTTGTTATTCAGGGCATGAAATGGAGAGTAGGTGATGGCACCAAGACTCGGTTTTGGATTGACCCGTGGCTTACAGGGACAGGACCCCTTACTTCCCAAGCCACATCCCCCATCCCTTATTCCATTCTCAATTTCAGCGTCAGGGACTTCATGGAATTAGAAGGTGTTTGGAAATGGGATGCTTTCCAATCTTACCTTCCGCCGTTGATTTGCAGATTAATAACAGGGACAATTCCCCCGAAATCCGACTTAGGGTAGGATAAACTAATTTGAGGAATTTCCGACACTAGTCAATTCACCGTAGCTTCCACTTATGCCATGATCATGGAAAATGAAGATATCTCGGCCCACGAGGGTTAGAAGGTAATATGGCAATGGAAAGGCCCTCAACGCATTCGTTCTTTCCTCTAGCTCTTTACGAAGGATCAGTTACTTACTAACCAGCAAAGAGTGCGGCAACATTTCACTACAGATGGAGATTGTTCTCATTGCCATGTGGAGGAATCCTCGTTACATGCAGCAAGCGACTGCGTAAAAGCCCGACAAATGTGGAACATCTTCCCTCCTCACATCGTTTCCCATGACTTCTGCAATATGCTGATGAAGGAGTGGCTCACTCAAAACCTCCAAAATCACCGTAGTGTATTGGAGCATGAGTGGTCAATTCTTTTTGGCATCACATGTTGGTTTCTATGGCAATGGAGGAATATGTCTTGCTTCGATGAACAGTTCTATTGGTCATCCTCACCAATTTCTCATATTTGCTCTTATGCAAGTTTGCTCCACCATTTAGCATGTGGCACAGTAGAGCGACGACAGCCGGTCCTCACCCCCAACGGGAAAAGCTTATAGGATGGAGCAAACCTCCCATAGGTTGGCTCAAATTAAACACTGATAGTGCGTGCAAACGAGCCTCGTCCTTAGCTACAGCAGGTGGACTTCTTCGAGACAACGAAGGCAACTGGCGGGGAGGGTTCACACAAAATGTTGATTGGTGCACTCCAGTAACCGCGGAACTCTGGGAAGTTTATATCGGGCTGACCCTCGCATGGAATTTGGGGTACCGATGGATCGAGCTTGAAGTGGATTCCAAAGCGGTGATCGATATCCTCTCTTCCCCGAATCACTGAGCCAAGATGCTCAATCCTATAGTTATAGGCATTAACGAATTGTTCAATAGGAACTGGACTGTTGTTCATCGTCACATATATCGAGAGAGCAATAGATGCGCCGACTGGCTTGCTAACTATGCCAATCACTTTGATGTCGGAGTCACTTATTTTGATACCACACATATAGGGTGCCACATGATCCTTTTAGAGAATTTATCGGGGATCTGTTTCTCTATACTAGTTGTGTAATATTTTGTTAAGTTTCCCTTTTAAAAAAAATGAAGAAGGATCCAACAACAACCCTGATTCTGGGTTTAAAAAGATTAAAAACTCAAAAATTAATTAATAATCTTTTTATAAATTTATTAATTCTCTTCTTTTTAAAATGAGATTATGATCTCATAAGTTATTGTTTTAAAATTTTGAGTTAATATATGATATCTTGGTTGTATATGAATTCATAGGTTACAATGAGAAGATGAGTTTTAATTCCTTGTGCATGTATAAATTTTCAATTGAAGCAGATCCTTATTACAATAATTTGAACGGCAATGCATGGCTTCTTTCTTCTATTACCTTGTACAGTCTGCAAGCAAGACACAAGTACTAACAGCGAAGGCCCACTGCTGAAAAGGGGCTTCCCACTTGGTAGTTCCATGATTGCATCCTCAATTAAAATCTTTTTCAAGAAAAGATCTCTCAATTAAATTCTGGACTCTTTGAGATCGAGAATGGTACACTAAGCGCTTTCACTCGCATGACAATAGCTGAACTGGCGTGCAAATGGTTATAGTTAAATTCTTCACTTGTTGACACATCTGTCTGTCATAAAATTCCTCTGTTAGATCTTCAACACGTCGAGATCAAACTTTTCAAGCCGTTGGCAAATGAAGTAGCTATATTCTTCTTCAACGTGGAGTTGCCGTTCTTCTTGTTATTACTTTCCAATTCCAACCCAATCCCAAAAGAGTGCTTCATGCGTGTGACACATCGCAACTCCACAACCATGGCACAGTAAACTGCGGGCACCAGAGGCGATTCCCCATTCCCCTATAAGTCCTATTTTAAAAAGTGACTTAGAAAGCATTTATATGCAATTACTCTTCCTTTCAGAATTCTGGTTCTGTTCAAAACACCTCTTTCTTTAGTCACAATGTGAAGTGTTGAAATTTGGAGAATTAATAGTAGGTAAATGACTTGCGTTTCTTAATTTGAACTTTAATTATAGATAGATGGATATGTTCTGATCTTCATGTTCATCACGGTGGACATCAACTTCAACGATTTCTATTATATCTCAACTAGAAATAGCTTCTCGTTTCTGCAACATGTTTTCTTGCTGATCAATTACGACTAAATATTTGTTGCTATATTTGAGCTTTTAATTACCATTTCTTCGTAAAGGAGAACCATATATATTAAGAACATAGAGGTTGGACATGAAATCACCATCCAGTTGAATACTGCCGTGTCCCTTTCAAGACGTTGTAGGTTTGCAATTCTTCAATCTGCATTTACACCAACATCCAAAGATTTAGTTAACTTTTGGTTAAGCATATATATATATATATTATCTACTGACTTATCATGTACTTCAACATCAATATTAATGCAATGGGGTCTAAAATTGACCACATCTCTGTTCCAATGAGAAGTGTTTTTGTTTAACTGGTTTTCATTAAGTTAGATGACTGAACTTTCAAAAAATGTCAACATCTTGGGAAAATAGATTTAACATTGGTCAACTTCAAATGAGAGAAGGAAACAAGGTCTTACAGGATTAACTCTTCAGTGGTGTTTTTTTTTTTTTAGGCTTTCGCTTCTGCGGCATCAAGCTCGAATGTGGTCTGCTACTGCCATGAATGAAAGAATTAGGACCTCTAATCAGCATCTTTATTCAATTTTACACTTGTTACAATCTTATACGGACCTACCTAAGTAATTTCAATGATCAAACAGTAATAATAAAGCTGTGAATCAGTACTCTCAACAAATGTTTTCATCATACATACCTGCTACTACTTGGGGTTGATTCCTCTGATTGATCTCTTATACTAAGTGAGGCAAATCGCTGTGAGAAATGTTGCAAGCCATCAACCACAGAAAGGAGTTTCTCTGGAACATCACTTGAATCTATGCGCCATCTCATTGGAAGAACAAGATCTCTGAAGTTGAAAACTGTGATTTCAGTTTGAAGTTCCAAGACTGAAAGAATGTAACAAATGCATATATATGTGTTTGTGTGGCAAATGAAATGCATACCCCTCAACAAACTTATGCTTGCAACAACAAATGCATATATATGTGTTTGTGTGGCAAATGAAATGCATACCCCTCAACAAACTTATGCTTGCAGCGATTCATATTTTCCACCGTATACTTCTGAAATATGGAATCAAGAAGCTTAGATAGCTTTCGTGCCCGCCGAAGTGGTAGAATATCCCAAACCTTGAGAACCTGAACATAGTTCGAGTTCTCTTTGATAGTGTCCACACTCCAAATTAGATAAAGAGAGTTATTGACTTTGTAGTATTCCAATAATTCAGAAGTTGCCTCAAGCCCCGTGATGCTTCCATCGCTGCAAGGTTGGCGCCACCCAGTTGAAAGCTTCCCCAGTAAAGAAATTACTTCTTTTTGGATGTCAGAACGTGCATCAAGAGATTTCCGAAAATCTTCGCTAAGGCAAACCTGATAAGGGAAGGTAAGAAGCTAATTACTGAAACTTGACTTAGTACAACTTGCACTGAACTTTTAGCAACCGTGCACATGTATCCTAGTTGTCTATCTAGACTCTGGAGGAGATTAACATACAAAGTTCATGAATACTAAAATGACAGCAAGATGCAAGATGTAACAAATGGAACATGTTAAGTAATATCTGCATACCTTCCATATAGATTTCCCGGCCTGTAGAGATTTCATTTTCAACAAATCATCACGTTCTACAGCCGTTGCATCTATAATAGCCTTAGCTAAACTTTTGTCCTCATCTGCATTGTAAAAACAAGCTCGATTCTTGGCATCAATTACCAGTTTTTTCCAAATAGAGTCACTGTTGATAAGCGTTGGTCCATTCCCCAATATCCAAAGACAATACCTGCACAACATCAATAAACAAAACATAAATACGTACAAGGGAATTTATGTCACACCGCAATTAGTCAGCCAAGTCGCAGTACTTAAAAGGAATACCTTGCACGTGTCAATGAGACATTTACCCTCTGAAGATTAGCAAGAAATCCAATTGATCCTCTACCATTACATCTCACAGTGGACATAATTATCACATCTTCCTCACCACCTTGAAAACCATCAACTGAGCGAACACTTACAGAGAATTTCCCTTTTGCAATGTTTAGCTTATCAATTTTCTGTTCGATTGCATGAACTTGAGCCTTGTATGGTGATATAACTCCTATGCTCATATTCTTTCTTCCGGTCTTTCTTGTGGTAATGAACTCTATAATTGAAAGGAAGCAGAGTATTTGGGTTAATGACAGTATTTTCTTCTCTTTTATCATCATTCTAATTGTAACATATTATATCCATTCATAGCCATTCTTTTGACAAACCTTTGTAGAGCCTCGCTACTATGTCTGATACCACTGCAACCTCGACCATGTTTCTACAGCTATGCCCATCTTTGAATTCCTCTTTCCCATGGGCTATATTTATAAATGAGTAAGGACCATACAATTTTCCTTGAAGTAACTTCTGCTGATAATTATTTCCTTGCACTGTTGGGGCATCCTGAATTTGCATACCATAGAATTCTCTATTTGGAAATAAGCTTATTGATGGATGCATCCGATACTGCATGTTCAAGAGGTGCTTTTTGTGTCGTAGTAAGGTTAGTCTCTCAAATAAACTTCTCCCAAATTCAGCCCCTTCAGAAATCTAGTAATCACATGAAGCAAATGAATTAGGAATTCAACTGAAAGTATACAAGCATTTCAAATTAAAAAAGTGGCAAAAAAGAAGGAACTAATTACTTTGCTTTGAACCATGGATGGCATTTGGAGTTCATCACCTACAAGAATAGCATGGTGGAGACCTGAAAGTTGCAAGGGAATGGTTGATTCACATTCTTTAAGTTGAGCAGCTTCATCAATAACTACTAACTCCACCGGTCTCATTCCTTCTACATGTAACTTGACAGAGCTTGAAGCAGTGCAGAAAATAAGACGTGCTTCTTGCAAGAAAAAATTCCTGAAAGCATGCTTGTCTCCAGTATTTGGAACCCTGAATACTCGAGGAAGCGATTGTAGAATATGAAGACAATCCCTTATTTTGGTGCGCATGAGAGAAACATTGCTAGTGTTGTTTCCTGCACTTTCCAAACCGTAGAAAACCTGATTAAGATATTCGTCAGAAACACTCGGACTACGCAAAGAATTGCGCAAGGATTTGAGCAAATTAAGTGCTCTGTTCATGTTCTTCACCACCTCTAACGAAAGAACGGATGTTGGCAAGTGTGTAGACAAATTTACAATACAAAACTCCAATCTTTTACTTAGAATTTCAAATTGCTGTTTCAAGAACATCTTAAATGTAAGGCGTTCATCGGTCTTTTCCTTCCGTCCCTTGTTTTCCTTGTTCAAGCGATTTCGCTTTACATCTTTCTTCTCTACTGTTTGCCGTTTTTGCCCTGCAGCAGAAACCTTCTGCTTTTCATTGCTCTTGCTTCCATTCAAGCCCTGAAAAATATATTTCAACCAACTATTGTTTTCCGTGATATATTGGACATCAATAATCTCCTCTTCAATTTTGTTTACTTCTTCCAACTTGATCTCCTTTTTATTCTCCTTTTCTTCTTCAGATATACAACGTTGACAATAAGTTCGTTTAGGATCAGGATCGTCAAGCAAACTGACCATTGATTCTACACTCTGTTTCCATCCTGTTGATGGATTAAAGCACCTACAAAGAGCATCAACACGATAGTCAAGAAACACATCAAGAAGATCTTCTTTCTCATCGATCTTCATTCGCTCTCCATTCCCAAATAATACAATGTCTCCAACTCCATAAGTGCCATTTTTCATAGA
>JAOTBA010000203.1:3379594-3390385 GCA_025629845.1 Erythroxylum squamatum
CACTAAACTAAAAAGTGTGCAGTAAAGTGGTTTGCCAAATCCTAAGTGGGAGCTTAGGTAGAGGACGTAGGTCTTAGTACCGAACCTCTATAAAAACAGTGTTTGCCTTTCTTCGCTACTCTTTTCATTTAATTTATTTGATTGTTCGTGTGGATTAACTCTTTGTTTTTGTAGAACTTTGCGAAAAAGTTTCAATGATCTATTCAACCCCCCTTCTAGATCGTTTTCACATACAAGAAAAAAAATATGTTAAAAAGTTAAAGTGTATTCATAAAAAGTAAAGCATGGACTTAGTTTGAACCCCTTTTTTTGTTTATCGATTCATAAGAGACAATAATGCAATATTTTAAAAGCCAAGCTAGTTTGGCCAATTTATCAGTAAAAATTTTGAATCAATTATTTTTTATTCAGCTTTTAACTTTCTGGTTTGATTTAGTTTAATAATTTGTTATTAAAAACTGATCAATTTAATTTGTCATTTTTCGTAAACTAATCAATTTTTTAAATAAGTAAATTGATTAATTTTTATTTAATAATTTTCTTTTTAATTAAAATTTAAATTTATCAGGAATGATAGTCTTCTTTAATTATATTTTTCAAATTCTTTAATTTTATTCAATATTTAACTGATTTTATAACGGACTAATACCGATCGAACCTTTTAAACTTAAACGTTATAATGATACCTATTACTGGTAGAATTAAAAAGCAACTAATAAAAATGAAAATATCCTTAAAAAAGATTAAATCCTGTTAAAATTTTTGCTACAGCCAGATCAAAATTTTGTTATGTTCACATCGTACCATTTTCAATTAAAACAATTTATTCCTTCTTTATATACTACTTTACTTAAAATAAAAAAGGTGAATTTGTATTTTTGTGAGTGTTAAATTAAAAAACTACTAGTAATTAGTAGAAGTTTTTGAGGTCTAATCTCTTACAGAGAGAATAGTGTCACGTGGGTGGGGTCCCAAAAAGAGCAAGAGGAACGGCCACCTAGTGTTCATACCAACAACGAACTGTCTGAATCTTTCACCATCAATCTGTCCACTATCCGCATGATTTTGATTCATAGAGGGCATAGAAGATACATATCATGTCGGCAATATGGTTCGCTTCTAGGATATGTTTTTATTTCACTCGGAGAAACAGTTGAAAATAGGGATGGCAACGGGGCGGGTACAATATTCTGAATCAGAAAATGGTGAGGTGGCAGAAGAGAGTTTGGAGGCTGAATATTTTTTGGAGTTCTTACCCATATGGCTAGAGAGAAGCCAGAGAAAATATCCAATATATATAACGGGTAAACGGGTATGGGGGTGGTATCCCCATATCCGCCCCGATATCCGACGGGTATTTTTGTTAACCCCCTATACCCGCCCCACGGGTAAAAATTTGCTCCCCATACCTGCCCCGTTCGGATAATTTTATCGGGTACCTATCGGATTCGGGTATAATTACCATCCCTAGTTGAAAAAGAAAGTGAGACAAGGACAGTCGAAACAAAATATATCCCCTCGCTTTTCCAGCTTTTACACTATGGTCCCTGGGGATTCCTTGGGGATTGAAAGAGAGATACAAATATGCATGAAACTTCGAGTTTAAGGAAACATTTGTCGGCCTTCAGGTGCTTTTTCCGGTTCCTAACTAAAAATAATCATTAGATGAAACATAGGACGAGATTTGGTCCAAGTTAAATTTAACGATTTTGATTTTATTGAAAAATAGATATTCAGCCCCCGAGGCCCAAGATGAACAAGCCAGGCCAGGTTGACCAGGCCTAGAGTCCAACTTTGACAAAATAGGGTCTTTATCCAGACTAGGGCTAGGGCTACCCAGCCCCAATCTCGGCCGAGACCTAATAGGTACCGGCAAAACAATATGGTTTTGATATTTTAATTTAAATAATAAATTGGACTGTCATAGTAATCAAAAATCAATATGATTTTTTTGTACCCTTTTTTAATGCTCCGGTGAGCTTGACTTCGACTCAGCCTATTATCATCCCTACAAAATTGTGTAAATTATGTATAGCCTTGTTTCTTTTTCTTTTTTTAGAAAGTTCAAATTAATGCGCTGACCACTTAGCCCGTCTGGGCTCGGGCTTCATACGTGGCGAACATGTGTGACAGAGCCCTCCCTCTGCCCTTGCTACTCTTTTATGCGCGGATGCGCAAAGGATTGCTTTTCCTCGACGTTAAGCTTAGTTCCCCTCCTCTTCTGTACCAAAAAAACAAAACTAAATGTTAATGGTAAGCAAACAAGAAGTCTTACGCTTGGATTAACAGTTTTAGATCAAACGGATCTTGACATTATTTCGATAAGTTTCTTATTTATTTTAATTTTTTATTTCTATAATTTTTATTCTATTTTTATAATTTTTTTCTTTGCTCTCCATTTTCTATTTTATTTTGAGTTAGAATTATTTTGTCAAGTTTATAAATAAGTCTCATAAAGTTTGTATTAGCATTTTGTCAAAAATACTATTAAATTCAAGGACTACCTCAGTGTACAAAGCTCTTCGTTTTACAAGAGTTAGGAGAGGGTCATCAACTATACGCAATCTTTTCTTTGTATTTTACAAAGAGCTTATTTTTATGACTCAAACCTGTGATTTTTCGGACACAAAAGAATAGCTTTACCAGTTACTCTTTGGCTCGCCCTCAATACTATTAAATGCAAATAACTTTAAGTTTTTTCTACAAATAAATTTTCATATTTCTTTAAATTAAGCATATTGTTTAACCTTATTTCGTTTCACGCTACATCACAATGAATTGAAGCCTCAAAGAGTGGAGATAAGAAATTTAAGATATGAGATATATGAATACAGATGTTGTAGATAGCTAGATGGACGGTGTTACAAAGACCTTGTAAAAAAGTCTAAATTCGTTCATAAAATGAGTCAAAGTCTAAATACAGTAGTTGAACTTTCACAATTCAACTCAACCTTGTCAAATCTTTCATATTTAAGGTGTTTCTCATAAAGGCTAAAGTAGACCATGAATTTTACTTAGTCAACACGATAAAACAAATAGCAAGAAGAAGAGAAAGATGCACAAAGCTTGACAGAAAAATTGTCAACCCTTACATTACCCTCATTTCATACAAAGTAAACAAAAGCTTCATCTCTCTCCAATTGAATGAAACATTTGTTTAAATGAGCTATTTATAGGCTTTTGAAGACTTGTTGGGTAAGAACAAAAGAAAGTAAGCATAAGGTCACTAAGTCACTAACTTAGTTAGTGGTTGACATCCCTAACTACTTTAGACACTATTTTAGTTGGTGATTTATATATCTTACCACCATCCTGCTTCTACGTAAAAGGAACATGTGATAAATGAAGACAAGATATCTCATCCATATTCTTTGCCATATCCTCTCACTTATTTGATGATTTATCCTACTAATTTTGACACATCACCTGTAATCTTTATCCAAAGGTGAAGGCAGCCAAGTTTTGAGTTAATTCACAATGTGCACTCATGGTTTAATCCATTCATCCATGGTCCATGATTTGAGCATATTTTATCTCTAGTTCCACCCAAGACGTTTTAGGTCAGTCCAGTTTGTCCTAACCAAGCCAATCAATGCCTCACGACCAACCTAGCCAAAGCTCGAACCATGCTTAATCTTACTCGGTCAAGTTACCTTGGTTCTTTTGCATGTCACCGTCATACGTGTGATCCAGCTAACCTTCTACTCAAATCCCGTTTTCAACTACCTTCTGATCTCACATCTGAATGTTGCATTTCATTGAAAATTTTCGCCGATGTACTCCAATGCATGTCAACTAATTGACAATGCCCGTCTTTTTCGCCTACTCGTAAGTCTTTGTTTTGTTTCGTCATCTCAGGTGTCAAATATTGGTCAAGGGTCGACAATACTTATATAATTCCACTATTAAGACTTAAGGTCTAATAGATGGTAAGATAGCTCAAACACTAAACTAAAATGCAAGCTACCCACTCAAAGCACATAGGCCACGACCGACATCAATCAAAGTAATTAGTACTAGCTAAAATTTTCTTTTGAAATGATACTTTTTTCCTTTTGTACTTTTGTACCTATTGGTACAATACCCAAATTAACTCTTTGGATGGAAGGGTTACATGTAAGGGAAAAGTTAAAAGATACGAAGTCGATACATAGGTAGGTCATTACAGATAATAGGCAGGTCATCAGGAGACCCATTTCCTACGGCGGTACTGTCCAAAAAGGTATATGAGCAGAAGGCAACCTTGACCGTAAATAAGGAAATAAAAGGACTTTCTCAATTTTTCTTGTTGAGTTATGCTGATTGTGGTTTTGGTAGTATGGTTGGAATATAATTGCTGGTCATTTTCTGTTGTTATCATGCTAGCTGGTGAAATTCTATAACAGGGTAGTGAATTTAGTTTCTTAGGCTTCTCGGTAGGTAGTTTGTAAAGGAGTGGTGTTGGTAGTTTTCTTCCACGCCTTGCTCACGATTCCTATGTATATGTATTACGTGAGCCCTTTTGGTAAGCTAGAGATTTTTTCGAAAATCTCATGTAACATTTTTTTATCTGTATAAAAGTTTATACTGAATTACCAAAAAAAAATAATACATAGCTTAAGTAATTAAAAAATTTTAATCTTTAAATTTTTAAGAAATTGGGGTTTTAAAAATAATTGTAGTTTCAATTTTTTAAAGAAATTTCTTCTCTAATATTTCTTAGATTTCAATAAATTAAAACATTAAAAAATGTGATTTAAACATTATATGTGGACTAACATACTGATCAAATTCAATTATTAAATTTGGTTTGAATTAATTAAATTTAACTTAAATTAATAACTTATTATAATTATTTTAAATTATTTTGACTTGAGTTGGATTTAAACATCAAATTTAATTGTTATGTCTATAAATATTTGATTGATCTATACGTGATATTCATGTCACATACATTAATTACTTTTTAATAAAATTTTAATATAAGAGATTGTTTAGAAAATTAAAAAGGATTAGAAATTGTACTTTTAAAGATTATAAAGATCTTTAAAATTACTTAAATTATAATTAAGAAAGGTCTATATCTTTTACTTTTAAAAAGTTATATTTAAAAGTTAAAAGATATTTATGAAAGTTTAAACTTTTTTCTCCTATATAAGTGTTGTCAATTTCACAAGGTTAATTATGGTTTAATCTTTTAGCCATAATTAACATCCCTAAAGACTACTATTCACGAAATTATCCTCTTCTTATATTCTTCATCACTAGCAACTCACCAACCATATATACCAATCGACTCCTCTCTTCAAGTCTGTTACAACTGTACTTATTTTATATCATAACGATGTCAAAATCATCAGAAAAATGGGAAGAAAAAATTAGAGAAAAACTCAAATCTTTGGTCCATTGCCTTTTGTGAGTTTTGTTGATCACTACCACCATCATTGGACTCCCCTCGATGTCAGGAACAAATGCCCTATGGTCTCGTCATTGATCACCCCGCTGATTGACGAAATATAGGTTAAGGCTCCAAAATAATTTTTATTTAATTTGATGAGATTGGTTGAGAATCTAAGTTTCTTGCAGTTATAAAAGTTATTCTACTTATCAAGAACCCTCATTTGGTATGAAAATCATTGAAATCTGAAATTGAGAAGTTTTCTGATCATTGGAGGAATATTTCGATGATTGAATGAATATTCTTGTTGTCGGATATATTGTTCCGAAAACCTTCTGATGAAATTTTTAGAAAAAGTTTAAAAAATTTTATAAATTGTGGTGATCATTTTCTCTCTTAGGAATCGTAGCAAAGTTCTTAACAGTTTGTGAATTAAAAATCATGAAAATTTTAGACAAGAATAGGATCAAGGACCGAATTGCATAATTGGACCATTCTAGCAAACCTAATAAGTCCTAGGTTGTTAATTGAGCCTAATAACTTATAAATGACACTCATTAAGATATTTCTTTTCCTATTTTATAGATAAATTATGAGTATGACTCATTTTGCAAGATTCGAACAAACAAGTACATTAATAACGTAAGTTTATATCTATCTATTGATATTGATTCTATATTAGCTATTGAATATGGTTCTATACTAGTATGAAAGATGATGTATTAAGCTAAGATAGATGACCTATTCTTATGCACATGGATACACCTTCAAGTATATACGTGTACATAGATAGTTTGTGTAATCGTTATTGTGATGTTTATGCGAATATTACCATTATATCTAAGCATATGTATACGGGTTTTTATATCTAAGCATATGTATACGGGTTTGGGTGCTTATGGCATAGTACATGCATTTATGACAGTCCTCACATGACTGAGTGTTTGTTTTCTAAATTGCATGATTGATATTTGGATTGTGTTTTTGTAATATCCCGTGTGTTATATATATAAGAGACAATTTCTTCTTTTCTCTATTTTCTTATAATTTCATTTTAACCCTCCCAAAAGTTACTATTCACGAATTCCCTCTCTCTAACCATTCTTCACTGCCGGTGACTCAAACCGGTTAGTGTTGTATACCAATCTCTTCCTCTTGACGAGCTCGTCATGACCATACCCATTTCAGCCATCATTGCCACTAAAATTGTCTCAAAAATTGAGGAGAAAAACTAACAAAAATGCTAATCGTCGATCTGTTGCTTCCGGTCACCACCATCACCATTCGACTTGTCTTGACATCAGAAACAAAAGCCCCATGGTCTCGTCCCCAGCCGCGGCCTAGATCACAGCCGATTGACGGAAAAAGAGGTTAGGGTTTTAGCTTGATTTTCTTCAATTCATTTAAATCTGTTGAGAATCTGAGTATGTTGCTTTGGAGAAAGTTGTTCTAATCATCAAGAGCTTTCATTTGGTATAAAAACCGTTGAAATTTGAGACTGAAGATTTTTCAGTGATTGGAGGGAATATTCCGGTCATTGGAATTACTATTCCGACAACTATTTTGGTTACTTTTGGAAAAAAATTCTAAAAATTATACTGATCATTTTCCTCTAAAGAACTATAGTGAGATTTTCAACAGTTGCGAATTAAAAATCACAGAACGTTTAGGCGAGAATAGGAGAAATTTCCAAATTTCATAAGTGGATTGCTTAGGCAATTCGGATGATACCTAAATTATTATTTGAGTCCAATAACTCTTCATTAGCACTGATTGAGATATTTTCTTTCGATTTACTAGGTATAACAGGAGCGGGACCCCATCGGAAGGTTCAGATGGACGAGTTCGGTTACCAGGTAAGTTCATACCGACTTACTGTTATTGTAGTTGTACCAATGAATGAATACTATTCAATGCTGGTATAGATGACGTCATGTAACAATACACAACCACATTCATATGCATGTGTATCCCTATATATATATATATCGATCGATACTTAAATATTTATATAGCGAAGACTTATATACAGTAATGTATCCCGACTTTAGATAAGCCTTTATATTAAATTAACTGAGTAGATGTGTTGGGTTGAGTATTGCATACATGCATTGGCCATTGCATAACTGAATGTTTACTTGATAAATTTCATGCTTAATAATTGATATGTATTATTATGTTTGATTGTGGGGAAGAAAAGATCTGTAAGATGTGCCACCAGATGGGTATGCATCAGGACTAGATGCGCATTGTTTATGATTATGAGAGTTGTTTTGTTTATGATATTGAGATATGTTATGGGCCAATCTTGATTTATGCTTAAATTCTGATCGGATCCTTATTTGTGATGCTTATGACTTTGGACGTTTTGAGCGAGAGTTGGTCTGTTGGTGATGCTTGGTTTCCCGTAACTCCTTTGGATTAAGAGAGCCTTACGGCTACATGAGTATTGGAGCATGCTTAGGCCGTTGGTGATGCATAGCTCCTTGCAGCTGTTTAAGGTTTAGAGTTGTGAGGGCTTACCCTTAGAGATTAGGGTCCTACAAATATTCTCCCCATAATTTATTTGCGTCGTTGATGTGATTGGATGTATTTTGATATTCATGCATGACTGTATGGATAACATTGGGTATCTAGGACGGTGTGAGCTTACTCAGCAAGGTCTGACTCCTCTCAATTTTATTTTTTTCAGGTCAGCTACCACCAGCTTTGCAGTAGTAACTCCCGAGACGTTTCCGCTATAGTTTACCTACGTTTATGTATGTTCTTTCTTTATTTTCATTTATCTTGTATTATAGCGTCTGTAGTGACATGATTTTATGAGTTGTAAATTAAACTTCTTTCTGGCCGCACAATTGTTATTGTATTATATGAACTTGCTACGTTATTGGGGTTTGAATTTATTTTATCATTAGTTGTAGGCTTACGTGTGATATGGGGTTTCGAACCTCAGTCCCATGTGCCGTTCACTCGCCCATTTCGAGGCGTGACAGTTTTAATGTATTTGATTGTGATTTTGAAGGAGAAAAAATCTATAGGATGTGCCACTTGATGCATAAGTATCATGTCCAGATGTGCACTGATTTGATTATGAGAGATAAATACCCTAGTGGAGAGGAGCTTAGGGAGGTAATTAGAAGGCTTAGTAGAAATTTTATACATGAAGAAGGTAGTGGAACATCATATTAGGCTTTAGGTATGGAATTTGGCACTGTAAGACAATTCAAGGATGTTGTTATCGATTATTTGATAGCTACAAGATTTAATGTAAGATGAAAAGAAAATGATTCCAAGTGAATTAAAGTGGGATGTATGGAAGGATGCAAGTGGGAGTTGTATGCAACATATGACCATAAAGATAAGTGTTTAAAAATCAAAACATATAGATCAGAGCATACTTATTTCAAAACCAACAAGCCAAGAATGGTATCAGCAATGTTTTTGGTTAAGCACTTAAAGAGAGAATCTTGGAGAAGCCTAACATAGCCACGACTAAGATGATTGAAAAATAAAGGGAGAAGCTACATATTTTTATGAATCCAAGTATGTGTAAGGCTACTAAGAGGAAGTTAAGGAAGGAGAGAGCATTAGACTATGCTTGTGAATATTTTGTTTAGGACTATATCAATGAGTTGAAACTTAGCAATCCTAGATCAACTATAGAAAGGCAATTGTCAAAGAATCAAGAGACTTTATTGTTGCAATTTAAAAGGTTATATATATATTTTTTACAGCAATGAAAGCTAGATGAAAACATTTGAGGCCATACTTGGGATACATGGTTGCTTTTTAAAGACTAAATTATAAGGGCAACTAATTAAGGTTGAGGATGAAGGTATGTATTATATAGCATGGGTTATTATTAAAATGGAAAATATTGATTCCTGAAGTTAGTTTATATCGCTTGCAAGATGGAGTCATCGTAATATTTGATATGTAAAAGTTACGTGCGTTTTTGGTTTATTATGTGTCACGACCCGATACCACGTCGGGCCCATAACAACCGCCGCATACTCGGGCTAAGGATACTTGCAGTATCCTTAATCCGACTATGCAAGGCCTACTGAATATCTCTTTTTTTTACCTAAATTTTTTTAAAAAATTTGGGCAGCACAACAACTGTATTTTAAGAATCCCAAAAACCTGCAAATACTTTTAAACACACTTCTATATTCACATCTAACCACAACTTCAGGACTTTAAATTCCGCTCAAGGCAATCTCAACTCAATGCAATTTCAACAACAGTATCAAAAGTTCATACATAAAATCTTTTATAAAACATAAGGCAATCAAAAGTTAACTTACAAAATCATAAAGTGTATCTACCTAAACACAGTTCATGAGCCATTAGACAATAAAGTACAAAATAGAAACTACCCACGTGCGGTAATGCCCCGAAAATGTCACCAAGTACTCAGTGAGCAGGAAAAAACATATATCACAAATAGAATTCGATTCATACTAAGACGGTGTACATAACCTATGAAGTGAATATATATCATATAGAAAATACATAGGCGCAGCCTATGACTCAACGTATACTGGTTAGGAACCATATAAGCCTAGCCTATTAACTCACTCATTCGGTGAACATAGGTTCCAGTTCCAGTACACAAAAGCATAAAAAACATCATATGTATAAATCAAATATCGATAGGAAAACCAGTATTAGGATAAGCCAAAACAATCATGTGTGACACCACTAGTTGGCTAAAGTAATATGCATACCCACCGATACTCAATGTTGGCTCGACTTTCATCCATGGTGAGTCCAGATTACAGTCGATAAGAGCGTCATGACCCTAGGTGATGACCTTGTCGATATCCAGATCCTAGGTGTGGAATCACCCGTGAGTCCCGTAGAAAGGTGTCTATACGGCGACTCGAATTTAATGTACCAGCGTCAAGGGTATGAAGGTTACTTAATCATAATCAGTTGTGCCCAACACACGATAGGCCAATCATTTCCTCACCAATCAGACCTTCATAGGAGGTCATCCATTCTAGAACTACTCTCGCCCAAGCACATTTAACTTCAGAGTTCCGATGGGAACGCGTCTGTAAGGGAGAGGTATCCATACCCTTATAAGGCGTACTTTGTTTTCCTCTCCAACCGATGTGGGATCTCACACGAGCCGTACTCCAAACTTTGGGCCCACGACCCGACCATGAGTCCGTCAACATAGCTAAGCAAAAGCTCTCAGAAACTGAATGCACTATCTCGGAGAAGGAGAGGAGCTTGTTCAAGATGATAGTGTAGTTGGAGATGATGCACGACACTTACGAGAAGCTGCTGAAGGACGCGGAGAAGCGGTTGGTTGAGATATATGAGAATGCCAAGAGTGGTAAAGGGAAGGATGTGGTGGTGGAGACTGTGGAGGAGGAGGAGGAGGAGGAGGCGATGAATGAGGA
>JAOTBA010000203.1:3390485-3401215 GCA_025629845.1 Erythroxylum squamatum
TGGAAATAGATACCAAATTTCAGAACCATTATATTTCTCAAGTCATATAATAAGTACCAAAGCATAAAACAATCATTGACAATAATTTGTATAGAGCATCAGTAAGACTCTTTTGTGTGGAAGACTTCTCTTCTTTAGCAGAAAGAGTTTTGTCTACCTTTGATAGAGAGGAAGACATAGATATTCTGGATGGAGAGGATGACCTTGATAATTTGGATGGGAAAGATGGCGTGGATAATCTGGTCAGGCTATTAAATGACCATCTAGGAGATTTTGTAATTTTCTCTGCATTCTTCCCCATTTGTAACGCATGATCACCATTAGGAATTGAATCGATAAAATTCTTTGGGGACAAACATATGCTAAAAGAATTTCACCTATTGGGTATAAAGAGCAGAATATGAGAAAAAATTCAGTATATAAATTATAAAAAGAAAAACTCCACTGCTCAATGAGACTGAGTTTTCAACTCCGTGAACGTAAGTAGAAACTTAAGGAGAAAGAACAAAAGGAATTGCCAACTATAACAAGGCATCAAACTAGACTACACCCCACAGTAAAGAATTACAAATCCTTGAACATACAACCATGAAGTTCTTAAACAACGCCATTGTAGAAAGCAAAAAGATCATATAAACCATAATCAACCACTTCAAAACAGAACAGGGAAAAATCCCACAATCCTTGTTCTTTGATTTCTTGCTTTTGGGTTGGAGGGAGTAACAAGAGGTGCCAAGAAACTGAGACTGGCATTTTAATCGGCCCAAGAAAGTCATCATTGAAGCATTTATCGTCATCCAACATAGATATTACAAGTTCCTCATGTAGATCGTTCACCTTGAAACTAAATTCCTCTCCCCAAGTGGGATTCAAACATTTCTTCACTACTTTAGTCTTGAATTTTTGCCTTCCCAGCTACAATTTCATGTAGGATCACTTAATCCATTACTATCATTTGCGGCAAGTTCCTTGCCTCTACGACTCGAACAAGAAGCTTCATCTTCCGTATTTCGACCAAAAATTGAGAGAACTGGGGGAGGCGCGATGGAGAGGAGATCAACAGGCGTGAGAAGATGACAATGAGTGGAGAATCGTTGGGAGGATTTGGCAAAAATCATTAGAAAATTTTTTTAGAGTGAGAGAGGTCTGCAGTGGGCAAATTTGACATATATGTTTCAAACGTTGCTTACAAGCAGCGTGTTCATGTTTAGCAGTTTACTTTCAATCAGCTGATGAAAAAGCCGTTATCCAAACAACTTTATCAGCTGTTTGAAGAGTCAACCAGCTAAAAATAACCAACCAGCTAAAAAAGTAGCCGACTGGAGTATAACCAAATGGGGCCAAAGTCTAAGTATGGTAGTTTAACTTTTGCAATTTGACTCAACCTTACCAAATTCCTCATGTTTAAGGTATTTCTCACAAAGGCTAAAGTAGATCAACGAATTTTACTTAGCCAACACAATAAAATAGATAACAAGAAGAAGGGAGAGATGCAGAAATCTTTACAGTAAAATTGTCAACCTTTATATTACTTTCAATTGATAAAAGGATACAAAAGCTTCATCACTCTCTAATTAAATGAAGCCTTTGCTTAAATAAGCTACCTATAGGCTTTTGGATACTTATTGGGCAAGAATATAAGAAAGTAGACATAAGGCCACTAAGTCACTAACGTAGTTGGTGGTTGACTTCTCTAACTATTTTAGACACTAATTTAATGGGTGGTTTACATATCTTACCACTATCCCACTTCTAAGTGAAAAAAAAACATGTGATAATTGAAGACAAGACATCCCACTTCTAAGTGAAAAAAAAACATGTGATAATTGAAGACAAGACATCTCATCCATGTTCTTTGTCATGTCATCCCACTAACTTTGCCATATCACCTATGATCTTCATCCAAAGGTGAAGGTAGCCAAGTTTCAAGCCAATTCACATGGTCTGACCAATGTGCACCCATGGTTTAATCCATTCGTCAATGGTCAATTATTTGAGTATAATTTCATCCTTAGTCCCACCAAAGACGTCTTAGGCAAGTCGAACTTGCCTTATCCAAGACAATCAACGCCACATGGTCCATCAAAGCTAATTGAAGCTCGAACCATGGTTGATCTTATTTAGTTAAGTTACCTAGGTTCTTTTGCATGTCACCGTCATGCTTATAATCCAGCTAACCTTCTATTCAATGTTCGTTTCTAGTTAACTTTTAGTCTCACAAATCTTGCATCTTATCAAAGATTTCTGCCAATATGCACCAATGTATGTCAACTTATCGGCAATGCCTATTTTCCTTGCCTACTTATAAGTCTTTTCCATGTTTCATCATCTTTAGTAACATTATTCAAGGCTTACCAGTACCTACACAATTCCACTATCAGGACTTAAAAGTCTAACAAACCACCCCAACAGAATAACTCAACATCCTCGTCAAAATAATCTGTGGACACTCATCCAAATGTGGTTCTCCCGAAGACAACTTAGTCATTAGCACATCTCCTACGTAGCATATTTCCTCTATATCAAGTTTATCTTTTCTTTTGTTTGAATGCTTCTTAATAAGACTTGTTGCAACCAATAAAGCTTAATTATTGAGTTAGACTTCTTTCGTTGAGTCATTCTCTCCTTCTCTTTGATCTTTACGACCATGGAATTCATTTGCTCCTTACCCACCTTCTGTTTTGGGCATTCATAAGCAAAGGGTAACCTTTCATAAATAAAGCAAACAATATCTCATTTTGTTTGTTTCTTGAACTTACATTGAGCATATTCATATACCTTCTCTTTGCCTTTCTTCGAGCTATTCTGTATTCCACCGTTCATTTTTTCCTCATTACTCGTTTGAATTAGTAGTGACATTTGGAGATCCACCAAGGAATCCACAACCACTATTGCGCTAGGGAGGCCTTTTACTTTCTACCTACGAAGCTCTATTTGTGCCTAACCTTACAAGTCACTTATAAAATTGAACACCTTATCTTCCTCAGATATGTTATATACATCTAACATCAAAGATGTGAATTTTTTCACATACTCTTGCACTGAGTCATCTTGCTTTAAATGCTTCAAAGCTTTTCTAGCAAGTCATGAAGTATTGTTGGCGAGGAACTGGTCAGTTAGCACCTTCTTTATTTTCTCCCAAGTGTCAATGGGAGGTCTATTTGCACTAATGTTGATAGATGTTCGAGTTCTCCACTAGCTATTGAATATGGTTCCATACTGGTCTGAACAATGATGTATTAAGCTAGGATAGATGCCTCTATTCTTATGCATATGGATATGATATGATATGATATGATATGATATGATATTTATACATATATATAAGTACCTACAAGTATATACACGTACATATATATAAGTACCTACAAGTATATATGTGTACATATGTAGTTTATGTAACCATTATTGTGATGCCTATGCGAATATTACCTTGATATCTAAGTATATGTATACAAGTTTAGGTACCTATGACATATAACATATATTTATGATGGTCTTCATATAACTAGGTGCTTGTTTTGTGAAATTGCATGATTCATATTTAGATTATGCTTTAATGTGTTTGATTGTGATTGTAGAGGAGGAAAAATATGTAGGATGTGTCACTTGTTGGGTATACATCAGGATTAGATGCGCACTAGTTTGATTATGAGAGATAATTGGTATATGATATTGAGAAATGATACGGACCGATCCTAGTTGATGTTTGCTCCCAATCGAATCCTCGTTTGATATGTATATTATTAATGTGATTGTGACTTTGGACATATTAAGAGAGAGATGATCTATTGGTGATGTTTAGCTCCCTGCAATTCCTATGGACTAAAAGAGCCTTACGAGTATATTAGTATAGCTAAACCATTGGAGAGGCTTAACTCTCTGCAGCCATTCGAGATGTAGCATTATGAGTATTTATCCTTAGAGACTAGGATCTTGTAGATATTTAATTTCTAAGATTTATTGTGGATTGCAAGTGATTTTTTATACATCATATATATGTGTTTATACTAATATAAATTGTATATTATACGAGCATACCATTAGGTGTCTTGGGATGATATGAACTTACTCAGTGTGGCTTGACTCCCCTCAACTCTATTTTTTAGGTCAGCTAATACCAACTTCGCAGCGGTGACTCCACACTCTAGTGTAACACCTCTATATAGAATCTATAACCACCCACATACATGGCAACAAATTTCCTGTATATACATTCATGGCATACACTTCTATTCAATGTTATATATATACACATTACAAAATTTCATTTCACTTAACATTATCATTTAAAAGTAGTATTACATCTTCATATTTTCATGATAATCCAAAAAGAAAACATACAATTTCCTTGACTCTTTTACATGTATAATCATCTTAAACCAAAACACATTCCAAAGGTACTTTACTCCTAGCTCTATAGATGTTTCCTGTACATCAATCCTATGACTTGGACCTATATAGATTAACAAATGTGCTAAGCTTGAAAGCTTAATAGGAAAAACACTTAGTTTAGATGATCACTCATAGCAGTCATCAGCCAAGCACATGCATTCAGAAATATCACAACTCACTTACCATAAATTTACATTCATAAACCAAACATTGATTTTTAAAGCTCATGTGAATAATGATGGCATACTTAAGCAAAGTACATAATGCAAATATGCTTCAACATATTATCCATATACCAAAAATGCACATTTATAAGCCAAACATTGATATTTAATGGTTATTGATACAAATTATCAATACAATTGCAAATGCTCGTCAATACCAATTATTTATGTTATCATGCTATATTTCTTATTTATAACCATTTACTTTACTTTCTTTGTTAGGCATGTATATTCTCGTGGGTGTTGATAACCAGAGCTATGGATATCCAAAGATATCAAAACTGTGGATATTCAAAAGTATCAGACTGTGGATACCCGAATGCATCAAACTGTGGAGACATTATAGTCTCAAAATGAAAACATCATTGATGTCAAACTATAGCAACTGCACTATAACCCTATAGGCATGCCTATTTATCCACCACCAAGACAACATAGTAGGCACTGTAACATTTCCTTTAACCATTTGCCAATTTTACAATTCATATATTGACAAGCCATATTATATACGTTTCAAGTCATAAAATTTGTATCTGTGTTCATGCATGTAAGTCATAACTTAACACCATTAAAAGTGTGTCAAAATCACACTTATATAATCATACTATACACATATGAGTAATAAATACGCATATAAATCATTTATGTACATATAAGTTTTCTTTGGAATGCATTATGCTTAATCTTAAATTCCAATGTTCAATCACTAAATTCACATACGATAACTTCTATTTCATTTATTTCTAGGTGTTTGAAAAGTTTCATATGTATTCAAAAAGGTTCGGATAAGATTCTATAAAAATTAGAAACAAAAAGAAACTCAAAATAGTATAATTTAGGCTAAGCCCACAATGGTTTAAAAATAGGCAAAATTTTAGTCTTGAAGCAAATCACATGACAGACTCCAGTTGTTCCTTAATATGCATATATAAAATGTTCAAATTAGGTTTTTAGGTCTTCTATACATTTGTTCCTTACGTCTTTAGTTTCATAGCACCAACAATTAGACCATTTGAACTTCCCAATCATGAGATATAAACCAAATATCACAAGCTTCTCCAAAACAGGGACCACATCAGGTCACCATTTTTATCCTAATTTCCAATGTCATCAAGCTTGAATTAAGTTAGAGTCTCTTCTAGAGATTTTTATTTCTATGTCTTAGGTTTCATATGCAACTAAAATCACCCAATTTATAGGTCTTTAGGCTGAGTTATGACTTAAATAATATGACTGGTTCAAACTAACCTAAGACAGAATTCCACTAAATGATACTCTCTTGTCATATACAACCATTTCCATACAAAGTCACACAAAAATAACACCAACAACCATCCCAACAACAAATCCATATCCAAATGAATCTTTATATTTATTCAAACACACCCACAAAAAGGAATTAAACTAAGTGTTATCCCAAACCTTAAAATTGGTAAGTAGTTGTTCTAATGTCTTTCTTTCTCTTCCTCTTTGGCTTTGCTCGACTCTCCAACTAGAAGCACCACAAATACACATATCAATCCCACTTCCAACCTTAAATTTCAGTTCTTCATATGCAAAGCAAGAAAAGGTAAAGGTGAAGAGAAAATCCCTAACTTTTACCTTGATTTCCACCTAAGATTGACTTGATTTATTATATGAAAAATGATGGGAAGAAGAAGGTGAAATGGAAAGGAGAAAAATCTAAAGTTAAACCCTCAAAGTGTCAGCCATCTCCCCTTTTCATGAATTTTCTATTCTTAGACGCATGTTTCAATTTTATTGGACCATATGTTACAATCCTGTTAGACCATGTATTACAATCCTATTGGACCACATGTTACAATTCTATTGGACCATGCGTTCAATTCTTTTGGACCATGTGTTGCAATTCTATTGGTTCATGCATTGCAATTCTATTAGACCATGTGTTGCAATTCTATTAGATGATATGTTACAATTCTATTAGACACACACAAGCTTTAATCTTATTTTTCACACATGTTTTAATCCAATTGGTACATGTGTTAACTTTAGAAGAATTGCATATTGGTCCTTCTTCTTCCTTTAATTCCCACACTGTCCCATGATCTTATCAATTAATTTAATTCCCTTATATCTTAATTTTCTAATAGCATAAATTTAATGCAAATTGTTTAATTATATTAGGAGTTATACCCAAAAAAGTATAGGTTGTTCGAAAACAAGGACCATAGCCAAAACTCAACTTCAAACTAGATGTCAAAAATCTTATAGGCAAAATCAAATTTTGGATTTCTCAATCAAAGTTTTAGACCTATATCTCTAGTTTAATCTCAAATTGGAAATGTCTAATTTGGAGGTCTACAATCTAAGATATGGCCAAATTACAGAAATCTGTTCAGTGGGACCTTTCCATCTAACGAGGTACACATCCCAAATCAACTAACTTCGGTCGTATCATGCAAGAGCAACACAAAAACACATCCAATTTAACTAACAATATTCCTTAAGCAAATCCCCTCACATCACATTCATAAATCCAAACAAACATATCAAAAATTCCTATACATATTTCACTTTTAAGTATGTATGTCCATGTCGAAGTGAACAAATTACCTATTTACCCATGTCTTTTACATTAAGTACCATTATGTTTCTTAATACACTTAGATACACTTAATTTATTATGTTTACTTTTTAATACATCCTAGACATGCTATAATACTTCTGGGGTATATGTTAGGGCCTTACAGGCTGCAATATATCTAACTCAACATATGCTTTTCATTTGTTTTCACTTGTACTTGTACTCTAGCCTTTGCAATGATATGATTTAGTATGTTAAAAGTTCATTTTTTTGTACACATTAATATTATTGTACTTTACTTTGTTTGTACTTATGCATGCTCTTGTTGACATTTATTGTGTGAGATTTTGAACTTATTTTTATTACTAGTAGTCAGAATTACGTGTGATCTGAGGGCTTTAGCTTTAAGGTTTTATGTGTTGATCACATGCCTGTTTGGATAATATTCTTTTAATGACTGGAAAAAATTTAATATGAGAATTTAACTATTTTTATACCATATAGAAGCTCTTGATAAGTATAGCAACTTATATAATAGCAAGAAACTCAAATTCTCGACCAATCTTAATGAATTGAAGAAAAATTATTTTAGAGTCCTAACCTATATTTTTGTCAATTGGTGGTGATACAAGCAATGACTAGTGATGAGATTATATGGCTTTTGCTCTTGACATCAAGAGGAGTCTAATGGTGGTAGTGGTGGTCTATAACACTCACCGGAGGCAATAGATCTAAGATTTGAGTCTTTCTAATTTTTCTTGTTTTTTGTGATGATTTCGGTGTTTTTATGAGATAAAATGATTATGATTGTGACGAGTTTGAAGAGAAGAGTTGATTGGTATATATGGTTGGTCAATTATGGTCGCCAATAGTGAAGCATAAAGGAATTGAAGAAAAGAATAGTTTCCTGAATAGTAACTTTTAGAGAAGTGCAATTGAAAAATAGAAAAGAGGAGAGTGGAAGAAAGATATAAATACACAATCTCATTCAAATAATTATACATGAAATTCAAAAAAGGGGAATTAGAATGATGAACAAATTTTAACATTCACTTTTATATATTACTATATCCTATTCTCATGTTTACTTTGTCTGCGCAGACGTTAGGATATCATTCTATGAGATAACATTATATCAACTACTTCAACTTCCAAACAAATTTCTAGTTACGTGCATATAGATCAGGCTATGCATGTTTCACACTTGCTACCCACATCAAGACATTCCATTTGTTTTCTTCCTTCTATTTTATGTGGTAGAGATAAACTGTCAAAAACTAATAATTCAAGAAATTCCATCAGAATTGATTGGGTGACGAGCTGGGATTGTGAACATTTTTAGTGTTTTCTTGTTAAAAGAGAACAATGAATGTTAGATGCCTCCAATGGCTGTATGCTTAGAACAAGAAAGGAAACGAACAAGATGATCTCTCTCAATCATGCCCTACATTCTTTTGGATTTTCTGCCTATCTTCAATTAATTACATTAAAAGTTTGACAAATTAATTAACTAAAGATTATAATCATTATCTTCCGATCAAACAATAGGATTTATGTCCGGATATCTATATTTGTAGTACTACTGATAAATAGATAAGAGGATTTTCATTAACAATTTTATAATATTTGAGTTTATAAAAGAAACTGTGAGTAAACATTTCTAATTATTTGGAAAATAATAAGTAAAAATTATTAATTAATAAATTAAGTACATTTACATATTTATAATGAAAATGCTAATCAGTTTAAGATAGGTAATTTGAGATCAATGGATTTTTTGACAGCTTTAAAGAACAACTAAATAGCTAATTTGCATTAACTTAATCCAAAAATTATATAGACTATTAATTTAATATTATTTCTTTTCATTTACTACTTTTATCTCTCAAGGGTTTTTCTTAATCAATCAATACAGAATCTTTTCCGAGTCATTAACTAATCTTGTATTTTGACATTCTTGTAGAAAATAAAGCAGTAATTGATAATTACTTGAGTTGGGTTAGTCATGTCATCAACTTAAAAATGAAATGACTTTTAGCCAATGCATGCACATGCCGTCTCAAACAACTATTACTGTTCACAGATTCTTGGTCAGCGAAGTCTATTTTCAAGGATAATCCAATCGACGGCAAAACAAACTTCTGAACAATAAGCAACTTCACAAGCGGAATGTACCGGAGACAAATTAAATTCCTCGAAATTATAAACTTCCCTATCTTATTATCTGTCCTAGGGTACCGGTTTTAACTAACCAGCTTCGATATCTTCACGAGTGTTGGCCGGATTATGATAACTACACTTTAACCTAATGTCTTATCACAACATTGGTTACTTAACGGCCATCCGACTATTCCTGTTTGTAATTATTTACTAATCCTTAAACCAAAAGGTCAAAAAGAAAAAAAAAAGTATTCATACGATGTTGTAGGAAATGGTGTTAATTACAGCATTACTATGATAATTAAGATTAATTTATAATTATGTTTCTCACAAATAACAATTCCCATGAATTAGGATAACGTTGTGCTTGTAAATGTTGATCCTTTCACTTAGGCTTTTACGTCCAATAGATATTTATACAGTTCATCAAACCCTATTTTGCCATCCCTCTTTCTCTAAGCTCCTTCAAATTCTATCCTCTTCGTCACCTGTTTTTTCTCTCTCTCTTGGCAGGTCCGGTTATGGGGGCCAAAGTCAGCAAAAGCTCAAGCTTTAATGGAAAGTTGAAATGGGTTGAGTTGAATGATCAGATAACTTTATGTCAGAAGTTTGCCACTGTCAAGTTAATCCAGTCTCCTGATAAATCTTCAAAGACAAAAAATAAGCTGAGTAGAAAAAAAGTGATGAGAAGGGCATCACCAGATCAGAGAAAGAACTGGAAAGTGAGGGATTTGATTACTCTAGAGGATCACTTGCGCAAGTCCTCTCCTGGGTCGTCGTCAACGTCGATACAGGACTCGATCAGCGATGGTGAACTTTGTGTTTTTAAGCGATCATCCAAAAAGGTACCCCCATCTTCCAGAAGAGCAGCTCGTAAGAAAGCTTCCATGTCCTTTGAAGGAAGACCTAGTTTCTCGTTGGAGACATTGGTGATCCTAGACCGTGAGGCCGACCAGTACTTTTCGTCGATTCCTACGTCTATTGATGTCCCATCAGTTAGTCGACGGCAAAGTAGTATCTGCCAGTCAAAGAAGGTAAGGTTCAAACCGGTGGAGGAGGGTGATATTCATATGTTCCACTCACCTAATGATCCATCAGAGAATCACTTTTGATTAGAAATGACTGTAACGTTTTAGGTGCTCTAGGTGCAGCATATAGATCGACTTAATCTTTAAAATCAAGCCGAAAATCTAGGAAATGTGATCCTTATTTAGTTACACTTCTTCTGATAAGAGGATTTGCTCTATTCCTTATTATTTTTCTTGATTAATTTTCTTGGTACCATGATCAACATTTTTACAAAATTACGCTGAAAGTTTTAAATAATCACTACAAGAAAAAGAAAAATTGGCGACGGAAAATTAGCGACGGAAAATAAATCGTAGCAAATTAGCGACGGAACT
>JAOTBA010000203.1:3415120-3436477 GCA_025629845.1 Erythroxylum squamatum
GTTAGTGAATATATAAAACCAATTAAGTTGGCCTCACACAACAGCTTAAGCTATTGTGATGAAACGGTCACTTAACATGATATCAGAGCCTTTGTGATCAAGTGGTTGTGAGTTCAAATCCTACCCCCCATCTCTTATTCAGCACAAGGTAGAGTAAGCCTGTGCAAGTTTCAAGCCCAAAGGGCTTTCACTTGAGGGGGGGTGTTAGTGAATATATAAAACCAATTAAGTTGGCCTCACACAACAGCTTAAGTTATTGTGATGAAACGGTCACTTAACAAAATCAAATGTATCAGCTCTGTTTAGCAAATCCCACACATGCTTTCCTAAGAGCTGAACTTCATCGTGTAGCATACCTTCTTAGGAATATCTCTTAAATCACATTTATCAGCTCTGTTTACCAAATCCCACACATGCTTTCCTAGGAGCTAATTGCTTTGACCCTCAATCATGCCAAGCTTATCAAGAATTAGCAAGATTAAACTGGTTTCCTTTCATTTGAATAATCATCTAAAGGCCTTCTGCCACATGCAATCATTAGGCTCTTTTACCAAAATGATGTAGAATAGGAAAAGACAGGGTCAGTAATATATTAGATAGGTTGAGAGACAATACTAAGGATCAATATGGGTTTTAAGGACCAATGCTAACTAGATATTGGATTAGGTATTCAATTTCTGGTGATTCTAGAAACTTGGGCTCAATAAAAATCCAAAACATATTAATGTAAGAAAGGAAGCAAAAACATGGTACTACTAGAGTGAACTTACAAGCGATCTTCTAGGGGAAGGTTTAGGCACAGTTATCTCAGGCATAGATTTAGAAACTATAAACTCCTTTCAAATAGTTTGGGATCTATGCTGATTAGGTTGTTATATTACATAAAGTATTATTGGCACCTATATCTTTATATTAGTTTGTCATGTTAAAATCTTACAAATAGGTTTATGTTGGCATTAAGAAACACCTAGTCACTATGGCTTGATCAAAAGAGAAGCCTGCACTCTCTCACTCTTCCTCTCACAGATGTCCCTCTCCCCAATCTTCCCTCTTCTTTCATCCCTCTTCAACCTCTTATTCTGCATTTACTTCTCTCCCATTCTCTTCCTTATTTTCCTCATCCCTCAGCTGTCTTACCTTAATTATGCTAATAAAAGAGGAAGGAGAAATTGCTATAATAGTGTGAACCTTTTAGGAACAAGGAAAACAAAAAGGGACATAATACATAAAGCAAAAACGCAGACCTGCTTAATTTCTGGGGGAGCTGGAACCTCAGGAGCCAAATCTTCCCGCTCTTCAGGATCATTACCAACAGTTTCATCATCATCAGTAAAAATCTCTTCATGCTCCCAATCATCACCTAATGCCAGCAGATAAATAACCCAAGTTATTATTTAGTAACTGTAGCATTAGCAACACTTTAAACTACAAGAACCAAACTTCATTACATGATTGAAGTTAACCAAGAACAAAAGGACCACATTACTAAGTGCATTCGAAGAAGAGGTTGCCAAAATGAGCATGCAGTGAAAGATTAACAGAAGAGTGTATCAATAAATATTACAAACCTATAGCATAAATTGAAGAGAGAGAATTTGTATAAGCAATTGAGATTCAGAGTATGGAGAAGCAACACTGACCCTTTTCTATATCATCATCGTCCATATCATGATCACCTCCCCTAGGCCCTTCTTCATCATCATCACCATCTCGTTTGTTGAGTCCAAGCCTACTTTTTCTAGCTGCTTCTTCTTCTTCATCTTCTTCTCCCCTGTCAGAGACACTGCCTTCTTCTTCTTCACCAGTTGTCTTTTTACGTCCTCTTCCACCAGCAACAACGCTCTCCTTCTCATCAAATTTATCCACTTCACCAAATGCTGCGGCTCCATTATTTGCAGCTTTCATCATCCATCTTTCATATCCATCAGCAGTCTTTCTCCTGTTCTTCATCTTCTCTTCTGCTTCCTCCAAAGTAAGTTGCTTATATTGTGCAACCTTGTTAAAATTGTACCTGTTAAACATGTAAGCAGTTAAAATGCATCACCAATTAGCTGCAAAATATTTTAACCAGAGAGATCTTGAATCATACTTTCAGGTTCTTTAGGTCAATAAATTCTCCTAGTTATTTTATAGTAAAAATGGATAACTGTGGTAAAATAAGACACAAATAGGACTGAAAGTAAATCTGAGAAAGTTAAAACTTGGACAGTTCAATCCTATATATTCCTGAATGCACCCAACCCATATAAGGAGCCACAGGCCGCAACTGTACATATTGTTTAGAATTCATACCATGCGCCAGCAGGAATAGCAATAAACTCTTTCCCTTGCATCATCAGCAGGTAGTAGGTTGCTGATTGTGAACCTTCAAGATGCCCCTGGTACTGAAACTGGCCTGTTTCATCTTCCAACATCCAAGGCTTATTCTTGTACTTCTCCTATATAAATAAAGTAATGGAAATGAATTTTAAGGTCTACAAGAGGAATAAGAAAGGCAAATAATTCAACCTACAAACCTAATTTGGTGGGGAAATTGGCTTTAAAAGAAGGCAAATAAATTGTGACCAACCTTTACCATTATCCTATCTCAAAAGACTAAGAATAACTAATCTTCCAAGAAGGAAAAACAGCTAGACAGGAAGAGATATCGAATCTAAGCAAAGCAAATGGGGAAAGAAGATTATATACCCTCACGGTATCACTAAGTTGGCGTCCTTGAAGTCCATCTTTATGGAGGGTCCATTTATTCTCCGCATTTTTCTTCCTTGAAAAAGTTGGCAGCCCATTCATAAATCTACCAATAAAGTAGTTCTTCTCACTGCTAGGACTCGCACGAACATTATATTCCTAAAAATGCAGACAACAACAATATGCTCAGAATTCAGCTTTTCCATCAATTCACAAAAGGAAGCTAATTTTCTCGGCAAAATCAAAACTTTTACCAACATTTCTACTATTAGCTAGCTTTTTCGGCTTGATCATAACACAACAAACATCATATATGTAAATACCCGTTCACTGTCTCATTCAATAATCTGCAGCTAGAACAATTAAAAGGGAAAAAAAGATAACAAAAGAACACCAATTCAAGAGTACGAAACTCGGATCAAGCGAGAGACAGTGGCACCACAATCATAGCATTTGCCACGATTCTCGGCCATCGTTTTGCCACAGGACAAGCAAAGAGTCATGTGCTTGCAATTACTTCCGTACAAATCCGTAGTCGACCCACAGCCACTACACGAGGGCTTCAATAGCAAATCCAACGACATTTTCTCTCCCTCCTTCAGAAACAGCAATACCCAATAGTAAAAAGGTTAAATCCCACAAAGAACATGTCAGGGTTCAATGAAGATGCGAAATGCGCATAAGCGCAGTGACAAGTACACCCCTTTGGGTCATTCTGAGTGAGGAAGACGATGAAAGATATTAAAGATGAGTGGGTACTATATCTCCTTGGGTACAATCGGCTCTATGAGATTACTACACACTGTCGGTTGCTGACAATCCAACACAACACGACGAATTATAAAACATGTTTTTAAGACAATTAAACGACAACCTACTTAGTTAGTTAGCAAGTGAAACGGCAATGTTTGAGTTTGTCGTCCTGTGTAATAAATAGCAGGAAGTTAGAAGTTAAAAGAAATAAAAACAAATAAGTCAGCGAGTGGCATTGCTTCTCGCTCCGACAGCAGCAGGCGACCAACTTCAATGGACTCTCAATGGAGGGAGAACAGACTCTACCCTCTATTGGGTACCGTTTTGTTGCTATCTCTGCTTTATCTCAATTTCGACGACAAACTCAGCTTCCCGACCATCCTTCGGCTGCCCAGAATGGGGTTTGTTTCCACCAACTCCACACACTTTGTCGTCTTCAGTGGTGGGGAGCAGTCAACGATGTATGTTAATGGATGGAACTCATACTGGTTGTTGCAGGAGAGTGTGTGGAGTGAATCTAGATCCAAGGTGTCTAAGATGTTTAAGAGAGGTGCTCAAATGGGGCTGACCGTTTGCAGGACTTGGGCTTTCAGTGATGGTCATGGTCCTAACGCCTTGCAGGTCTCTCCTGGTGTCTTCAACGAGAGAGTCTTTCGGGTTTGTTCTTTTTAATCTATTATAGAATTTGTGATATTTGCTTTTGTTGAAGAATTGAGGATATTGGAATAGGATTGTAGGAAGTTTGTGCTTTGAATTGCATACCCAGTTACCCACTTGATTACTGGTTCAAAGAAGGGTTTTTCCCAGTTTGTTCTGTTCTATCTCTTAAGAAAGTTGTGATTTTTTTCTTTCTGTAGATAGTGAAAGAAAAAAAAAAAGTTTTCTATATTTGGTGTGTATAAGTCAATATAGAGGGGATATTTATATCCAATTTGCCTAACTAAATATCCATAATTTTATAGTATACAATCATATTATATCAAAAATAAAATCAATAATAATGATAAGATCATTATCATATCATATCATATCAAAGTACATCTTATAATGATGAGATCAAGGATAAGATGGACATCTTATCTTATTGTTATTATTGTTAACATATCCCCTTAAACTCAAGTTGTCATTGTAAATGAGGGGTTGAGTTTAGAAATTAGATCTGTAAAGTGTCGAGTTGAATGAGACTTGTGAAGATCTCAGCAATCTAAGACTATGAGGAAATGCGAACGAGTTGTATAGTCATTTAGAGAACATGATATTTGAACAAGATTACAATCGATCTCAATATGTTTGGTCCATTCATGAAAAACATCATTATTAGCAATTTGCATAGTACTATTGTTATCACAATAGAGAGGAACTGCAAACGAGAAAGATACACCCATATCTTGAAGCAGCCATCATAGCCAAAGGAGTTTAGAGGTAGTCTCAGTAAGAGCTTTATATTTGACTTCTATAATGAATCAAGAGACAATTATTTGCTTCTTGTTGTGCCAAGAAATGAAAGATGTTCCTAGAAAGAAACAATAACTAGTGGTGGATTGATGGTTCTTTAGGTCCCCAACCCAACCAGCATCAGAATAAGCTTGTAGCTCTAATAGGGAAGAGTAGCGAAAAAAAAGACCATGAAACAAAGTGCCTTAGAGTTACTAACAACAGAGAAGTGAGTTGTACTAGGTGCGGACATGAATTGACTCATGATGTGAATAGTATGAGTAATATCTGAACGAGAGATAGTAAGGTAGATAAGACTGTCAACTAATTGGCGATAAAGCGTATCATCATTAAGTAGACTCCCATCAGTAGCAGAAATGTGGCATTGGTGTTATCATGTTATCTAACTAGAGAAGGAAAAGAGTGTACCTTTGATCTGTTTTGCGAAGAACCAAGGCATGATTATAAGAGCTAAACTTAAAATTAAGTTGTCCAATGGTGGAACTAAATTTTGCAAACTAGGCTTGAGGAGCTTGTTTTAATCCGTAAAAGACTTTGCGGAGACGATAAACATTATTGGAAGGATGATTACACCCCAAAGGAGGTTGCATGTACACTTCTTCTGTGAGATTTCCATTAAGAATTCATTTGAAATAACTGTCATCTTTTGCCAGCAGCAACAGTAATGAAATTGCATATTGCAGTAAGTCTAGTTACAAGAGCGAAAATCTCCTTATAGTCAATTTCATATTTTTGGGTGTATCCTTTAGCAACAAGGCAAGCTTTGTACCTTTCCACTGATCCATCTACTCGAGTCTTAATTTTATAGACTCATTTACAGTCAATAACAGACTTGTCTACGGGTAAGTCAACCAAGTTACAAATATCAATGTTAGAGGGAGCTTGTAGTTCTTCCTCCATTGCTTGCCGGCATAAAGTGTCAAAGCTAGCCTTGCGATACGTGTGAGATTCATATAGAGAAACAGTAGTGGAATAAACATGGAAGTCTTTCAAACGAACAGATGGTTGACTTACTCGAGTGAAACAATGAGGAAGTTGTTAAGACTTGGTGGATTATGATGAATGAGTAGATGGGGAAGAGTTGTGTGGTGAAGGTGAAGGTGAAGGTGCAGGTTCTCTATCTAGGGAAGATATAATAGAATCGGATGCCTGTTCTATTGGACTATTAGAGCTGTAAGATGGACTTGTAGAAGAAATATCATGAAACAAAGATATGGTAAGATCAAAACAAAATTGTTATAAGGTTCGCTGACTCAGAATTTTGAGAGTGTGAAAAACATTTTATGTTCCCATTTCTTCAAAGCCTCAGATTGTTGACATTTTCACAAAGTCTCATCCACCTTGGCGCTTTGTAGATCTAGTTTTCAAACTCAACCTCTCATCTACTATGTCACCTTGAACTTGAAGGGGGTGTTAATAATAATAACAATAAGATAAGATGTATCTTATCCTTGATCTTATCATTATAAAATGTATTTTGATATGATATGATAACGATCTTGTCATTATCTTTGATTTTATCTTTGATATGGTATGATTGTATAATATAAAATTAGGGATATTTAGTTAGACAAATTGAATGTAAATATTCCCTTGTACATTGAATTGTACACACGAAATGTAGAAATTCCTTTTCTTCTTTGTCTAGACACTTGCAACTAGGATTTCAACTCTAGCAGCTTTTCTTGGCGCGTGACAATGCATGGGCAGGTTTCCAAAGATGATTTTTGAACCGTTGTAATCTACTCGAGAAGATGAACAATTTATTATATGGAAAAATGTTTTTGGAGTAGATTTAGAAACCCATAATATGAAAACAAAATGTTGTGAGGAAAAAAATAAATAAAGATCCAGAATTTTGACTCCTTTTGTTACAAAGAAGATTCTGAAGTCATGTAGAGAGTGAAAGAAGAAAAGAAGTTTTTCTATATTTTATGTGCATAATTTACTGTGCAAGGGAGTATTTATATATAATTTATCTAACTAAATATCTCTAATTTTATGTTATACAATCATATCATATTAAAGATAAAATTAAGGATAATGATAAGATCATTATCATATCTTATCAAAATATATCATATAATGATAAGATCAAGGATACATCTTATTTTATTGTTATTATTGTTAATACTGTTATTAAAGAACTGTGGATTATAAGGAATGGAATTAGGGAAACTTATACTATGAGTTGCATGCTAGTAACTCATAGTAGCCATACCCAGTTGATTACTAGTTAAAAGAAAGGTTCTTTTCCAATGCATTTAAGAGTTTGCTATCTTTTGCGTCATGAACTAGATTTTTAGTTAGAAAATGACCTTAATTGTATGATCAGGTCGGTTTTTGTGCGGGATTGTAAAATTGAAGAATTTCCTTGGAGTGTCAATTAGGATGTAGAGCTTATATTGTACCATGAAACTTGCTGTTTCTTTTCAACCGGGGCAGGAATGTCATTAGAATCTGTGATTTTGAATGTGAGCTAGGGGACTTACTGTTTTCCCTGTGTAGTGTGTACTAATGTAATTCTTAATATCATGCTGCTTTTCTGTTTTATATTTATTGCAAGATTGATGGAAGCATTTATGAGTTCTCTCAGAGCTTTCATATGTATCTGGCTACAGGCACTGGACTTTGTGATAGTTGAAGCAAGGAGGCATCGGATAAGGTTAATTCTTAGTTTAGTTAATAATCTAAATGCGTTTGGTGGAAAGGCTCAGTATGTAAGGTGGGCGGAACAAACTGGAATTGATGTCTCCTTAAAAGATGATTCCTTCTTTTCAAACCCTGCCATTAAGGACTCCTACAAAGCATATGTCAAGGTGGGACACAATATTTACTTATGAAAATGTGAACCCAGAGCCATTTTTACACTCTCATTATATGTTCGATTGAACAAGTAATACCTGCCATACGATCAGTGGTAAATATTATTCCTTTGGAAAAGAGATCTGTATCTGTCACTTCCTTTGAAAACCTGGGTTCAACTTCAAATCTCTACTGAACTGCAGTCATAATTATAATACAATTTGATGCCCATTTGTGTTTGCTTATCACATCCTGTTATGCACTTGCCAGGCCATTGTGACAAGGAAGAACTCTATAAGTGGTTTAAGGTATTGTGACGAACCAGCAATTTTTGCCTGGGAGCTTATGAATGAGCCCCGATGTGCATCCAATTCATCTGCTCCTTTACTTCAGGTGAATTGGAAATAATTGTGAACTTTCATTTTCAAAATTGGTGAAGAAGATTATTTTCAAGTAACTTCATCTGAGATTTGATTGAACTTGTTTTGTCACTGTTCACCAAAGGCATGGATCAGCGAAATGGCGACATTCATCAAAGGCTTGGATAAGAAACATCTAGTGACTGTTGGACTTGAGGGCTTTTACAGCCTAAATACAACAGAAGAGTTGGATGTGAATCCTGGCACATGGGCAGCCTCACTTGGATCTGACTTCGTACAAAATTCAGCAATCAAGGACATTGATTTTGCTTCAGTCCATGCATACCCAGATAGCTGGTTAGTAATGGTCTCATATACTCTGATAGTTGTGTGGATGATGATCAAATTACAAGGATCAGACCCAGCAAGTTATTCCACTATGCATTGTTGCGATAGGTTATTATATTTTAAGCCAATCTATTGTGGTGTTTGGGTGGAGTTGCCTAATTTTTCTCAATGTTGATGCATACATTAGCTTGATATTAAGTTGATTGTAAAATCTGGTTCATCTACAAATTGCAGGATTCCAAATACAAACTTGAAAGGCAAAGCAAAGTTTCTTTCTCAGTGGATGGATTCTCATGTAAGGGATGGAGATACTGTGTTGAGAAAACCAGTTCTTTTTACAGAAGTGGGCTCTGCTCGGCATGCAACTAAGGAAGGAGTATACGACATTGATATATTGTTAAAAGCAGTGTATGATAGAATTTACGAGTCGGCAAAGAAGGGACAGGCCGGAGCAGGAGCCTTAATATGGCAGTTATTAGTAGAAGGAGTCGAGGAATATAGTGATCAGTATTCTTTTGTGCCATGGAATCATCCTTCTACCTATAAACTGATAAAAGAACAATCATCAAGGCTGCGAAATTTAACTTTAGAGCACAAAATGGGATGACAAGGTTCTTCAGATTATTAATTCTTTTATTACATGCAAGTATCAAAGCTTGAAGAATGTATGTACAGTTCTAAAGAAATGGTCATGCCCTCGAAATGAAATTTCGGAAATAATGTCAGTTTGCCTTGCCCAAAGCTCAGATAATAGTTTCTGATATATGTAAATGCACAGAAAAAAGAAGCAAAGACCTTTTAGCAGGTGTGAAAATACACAGAGAAAGCCACATATATGATGGCGTAGAAGAAGCGTAAACTTGGATATTATATTATACGAGAACTTATCTAGGCCACACAGCTGCATTTGCACCGAAGCATGCACTTTTTGCACTGAGCAAGAGTTGGATTCCCACTGTTACATTCACACCTCTTGGTGCATTTGGACCTTGAACTCCCACCCCACAAGCACCGAGCCATGCACCGTAGAATCGGCACGCACTTTGGGCAACCGTACTTCATCTGCTCTGTAATACAAGTTTCACATGCACTAGCGTCCGGCGGGCAAGACAGCACCGGCGACACCACCAGCAACCATAACATCAGTAACATCGTTACTGCAAGCCTCTGGTTTTCTTCCATATTCCTTCAGGACAAACTGGTCAACCAAACTCAGGGTTGTACTTCTATTGTAAGTACATATGTATACTCTCTTTGTCAGAGAGGAGTGATTCTGTGCTCGTATTTTGATCTGGGTCTGATTCCTATAACCATTTGATGAAGATCAAATAAAAATTTCTTATGGTACACACGTGAGGTTGCTATCATGTATATAGCCGGCAGTACCTTCAGTAATAAATGCGGCATCATTGACTACACCATTGGGATTGAAACCTGCAAGTCCTCGGGCTGCTCAATGATTTCTATCTCATCTTCTTGTTCTTATCTCTTGCTTTGTCCCTGTAAGGTGCTTCCTTGTTTGATGATCTAGTCCCACCGCATTGAAAATATTTGCAGATGAAGCAGAAGATATTTGTCAAAGGGCATTAAAGAGCTGCTTTATTGACATTGTTCGCACTGTCTATCCTTTGTCTTTAGAGCATTTTTGTTCACACTTTAACTTGGTAAGAAAGGCATAGATTCAACATGGTCGGTATAAAACCACTCAATCCCCTTCTTCCACCAAGTTAATGACATCGTGTGGAAAAGGATTTCACCAATTTAACTCTTAACTCCAGATTCCACTTGTTTTAAGATTTTGGAAACAATGTCTGGAAAGACTCTTAAGGACTGGCCATATACAGTGAACAACTTTTCCATATTCCTAAACAGAAACTATTCTTTAACTGTTAACTAATTAATCGTCTAAGAATTCAATCAGAGATACTTGACGCCACCTCTGTGCAAGAAACATATGAAAAGTAGAAAATATTACATTCTTTGGTAATGAAAATGGGGGACATACCATGCCAGTTACACTATAACTTATCATCATGATACATCAAAAATTAGTCGAGAAGTTGCACTGGCAACCTCGGCTTCTGAGTTCTCATTAGAGTTCACGGGGAAAATAAACAAGAATTAAATTCACAAATGTTTGGACATCGAATACAAAACTTGCAAAGATCTCTCAAACACGTGTGGCTCACCCAAGTAATCTCCCGCATGCACAATATTCACTAACATCCCTCAAAGATAAAAAGCATGAAAAACTAAAGAAAGTAGTAGTTTCGCAAATTTTTCTATTCGTTTCTAGTAAAAAAAAAATCAGAAAAATTAAGAAAACTAAAAATAAATCAACACCAGCACAATTCACAAAGACCCTTCAAATAAAGAGCAATTTACATTGCAAATTCACCAGGCTCGAAGAGCGGAGGACAACAACTTGTGAATAGACCATAACAGCACAGAAACCATGAACTGCAAAATCAGATGCAATGCAACCCAAACCAAAATGTAAATTTTACTAACGTACGCAATGACTTAATCATTGTGGAAAGTTTTAATTAAAAATTTTCCTTAAGCAAAGTTTCTTAATCTAATCTTCATTTCACATATGTGTCTTCAACATTACTCAATAATTATAAACTAGTATTAATGTGTCATAATTTTGTGAAATTTTTAATATAAAATCCTTTATAATCTTATCTTAATGTGCTCAAATTCATCTTTTAAGAAAATGATTAAACCTTAATTCAAATTTAAAAGTTTGAAATAAATGAGCACAAATAACAGTTATCAAGAAAAATTAAGGAGATTGTGACTACCAATAACTCAGTATCTCTAGTAAAGAGAAAGTCTAGTGCGAGAAAAGGTGACGTTTGTTTTGGCTATCGTTTTCTGGACTGTAAGCGGAGCATTTCGCCATGGCAAAGGCCGGCGCACCATTGGTAGATGTCGTCTTCGGACCCGGAGGGTCATCTGGCAAAGAAGGGCCGAACTCGCAAACGCGAGGACGACCTGGCTAAGCCCCAGCTATCCTATGTTGCAGCGGTCACAGGAGGAGCTCCGGAGGGTGGCGTTGCAGCGCTGACGGGCTGGCCTGCTGACATTGAGGATGGGGATATCACGACCGTGGTCGGAGAACCGGGCGGCAGTATACTCCTCTCCTCCGCCCTGGCCGCCAAACTTGACAAGCAATGGGAACAGGCGGTTATTCTAAAGGCCCTGGGCCGCCGTGTGGGGTTCTCTGTTCTTAGCAGTAAGTTACGGCTTCTCTGGAAGCTGACGGGGAAGATGAAGATGGTGGATTTGGATAACGAGTTTTTTCTCGTCAAATTCCAGGAGTAGGCTGACTATTACCGCATCCTTACCGAGGGCCCTTGGGTGGTGTTCGGGCAGGTGGTCGCCGTTCAGAGATGGAGCCCGAGCTTCCGCCCCTCCCAAGCCGCGATAACCCGAGCTGTGGTGTGGATTCGAGTGCCCAACCTACCTATTGCTCGGTACCATCCCCGCATCCTGTCAGCGATTGGCGATCTGGTGGGATCCACTGTTGGCCTGGACGACGAAACGCTTCTCGCCAATAGAGGTAAGTTTGCCCGTATCGCAGTGGAGATCGATTTACACCACCCGCCAACGCCGAGTGTCGAGCTGGACGGAGAAACGCTTCTCATCTCCTATGAGGGGTTGCCCCAGGTCTTTGTTAAGTGTGGCATCGTTGGGCATCCCCCTAGTGCCTGTGCTCAGTCCGTCCCGGCTTCACCTCCAGCTGCCATGCCGACAAGTCGCGAGGAAGCCGCAACGTCTGGGACTGGCGGACAAGGAGAAGTGCACGCCGGACAGTCGAGGACGGCGGCGCCTAACGGCTATGGCCCTTGGCTAAATGTGCAACGTCGACGCCCGAGGGCAGCGATGGGACAGGGGAAACCACAGGACAGTACGTCGCATGGGGGGAAGTCTGGGGGTGGTTCCCGATATACTGTGTTATTAAATGACAATACTGTGGACGAAGGGATAGCTCCCACTCTAGTTGGGAAATTCGACAGCATTCCCTTTGGCATGGGACAACGCCTTAACGTATTTAGTTTTCAAGAAACCGGGCGGACCCCGTCGAAGTCTGGGGCCCTTAAGACCTCTGCATGATTCCGCAGCTCTACTAGGGGTGCTAAAGGCAAAGGTATCTTCCCACAGACTAAAGCCCGGGTGGACCCCGGCCGGACAAGCGTGGGCCCGGCGTCGATCCCCGACCTGACTTCCCTTATTCAACTTCAACCCACACCCTTTGAGCGGAACCTTGTAGTCACCCTACCGACCCACTCGGAAATGATTTGTGACACCCAGATTCTAGCGGCCCAACTCCTGGCGCCCAAGGACAAGGCCCAGGAAATGGAAGGGATCGAGGATCCCGGCACGGAGACTGACCTTTCTGTGCTTTCCCCTACGGTTCCTCCCGATATAGCGATGGTCTTGGACAGCCAAGAGGACGATTTGGACTCCAGCCTGGGACAGGCTGCGAAACCGGGCACTGACGCTGGAGTGCCCGGCATGGACACCAAAGGGCGACAAGTGGATGACCCGCGGTAGGGTTCCTTCTCCGTCCTGTTTTATGTCGATTTTCTTTTGGAATTGTCAAGGCGCAGGTGGGCCTAAGTTTAGGACCGTCCTGCGTAACTATATAAGTCGGTACAAGCCGAGCGTGATGGCCTTGGTGGAGCCCCGAATTAGTGGTACTCGGGCTCAGACGGTTATTCGTTCCTTAGGGTTTGATTTCTCCTTTCTCATTGAAGCGGAAGGCTTTTCAGGAGGTATCTGGCTCCTTTGGGTTGAGGCCTTTTATATCTCCGTCCTTGTCGCTCATCGGTAGTTCCTTCACGTTACCGTTCAATTTCGTTCTCAGTCCTTTGACCTTACCGTTGTGTGTGCTAGCCCGCAGGCGGCCTCGCAGTCCAGTCTGTGGTCCGCGCTCACGTGGATTGGGAATTCTCGCACTCGCCCGTGGATTGTGGGGGGTGACTTCAACGCCAAGCTGGAAATCTCCGACAAAAGGGGCGGGTCCTTATCCTCTCCCGTCGTGAGTCCACGGTTCCGGGGTTGGGTTCACCAGTGTGGGCTCCACGATCTTGTGTACGTCGGGTCCAAGTATACTTGGCGGCGAGGGCCTGTCCAAGCTCGCCTAGATAGGGTGTTTGGTTCGTCAGATTGGGTCCAGCAGTTCCCTTTATCGGTCAATCAACATCTCCCTTTCCTCGGGTCCGACCATCGGCCTATGTTTCTCCGTTTCTCCCCGCCTCAGCCTCGGGGTCCTGGCGAGACTCCATTTCAGTTCCAGAATGCTTGGTTAACCCATACTGCTTTTCCGAAGGTGGTTGCGGCGGCTTGGCACCCTTCGACCAACTCCATGAGTAGCACGTTAACCCAGCTGTCGGGTCACCTACAGCAATGGAATCGCCAGGTGTTCGGTAACATTTTCCATCGGAAGAAGAAACTCGTAGCTCGCCTGGAAGGCATCCAGCGAGCTCTTTCGTCTGACCCCCAGGACACTCTCCTACAGTTGGAGGACAAGCTAAGCAACGAGCTCCTGCGGGTCCTATGCGAGGAGGAACTGTTTTGGCATCAACGAGCCCGATGTGCCTGGCTTTCCCACGGAGACAGGAACACCAAGTACTACCACTCGATCACCGTTTCCAAACGGAGGAAGTTGCACATTGAGACACTCTCCGATGCTGATGGCCGTCGCATCTCTGACCCGGACCAACTGCGCCACCTTGTTACGGACTATTTCGTCCAACTTTACAAGGGGGACGACGGGACTATCCCAACTTTTCCCATCGTCGGGGTTTTCCCTCCCTTGTCCGCGAATCAAGTTCAAACTCTTACCCTCCCTGTTCAGGGTATTGAGGTGGCTAGTGCTCTCTTCGCGATGCATCCTCACAAAGCCCCTGGAAGTGATGGTTTTAATGCCCTTTTCTACCAAAAACAATAGGGCACGATGGGACCGGCTGTGGTAGCGTTCATTCAGAAAATTTTCCGCACCGATTGCTGGGATCACGCTTTAAATCGTACTATTCTGGTCCTTATCCCCAAGCTCTCTTCTCTGTCTCAAGTCTCCCATTTCCGGCCTATCAGTCTGTGTAATGTGTTGTACAAACTTGTTTCCAAAGTTCTCATGAATCGCCTGAAAGGTCTCATGGATCATCTCACCGCGCCGACCCAATGCAGTTTTATTCCGAGCCGACATATTACGGATAATGTCATTATTGCCCAAGAAGTGATCCACTCTATGCAGAAGAAAAAGGGCCGGACTGGCTACCTTACCATCAAAGTGGATTTGGAAAAAACGTATGATCGGCTTCGGTGGCCGTTTATTCAGGAGACCCTAGAGGATATCGGTCTCTCGGCCTCCCTTATTTGGGTCATTATGCATTGTGTTACGACCACGTCTTTTCGCGTTGTCTGGCAAGGGTCTCCATCTGAGTCGTTCCAGCCGGCACGCGGCCTCCGGCAAAGGGACCCGCTGTCTCCCTACCTATTTGTCCTTTGCATGGAGAGACTGGGATACCTCATATCGGCGGAGGTTGCCGGGGGGCGTTGGAAACCGATTAAGCTGGGCCGCTCGGGCCCTCCCCTGTCCCATATTTTCTTTGCTGACGATCTGGTGCTTTTCGCGGAAGCTGAGGACAGCCAGCTGCAACTTATTGCTAGTACGTTGGATACTTTCTGCAACGCGTCAGGGCAGACTATGAGCCACGACAAAACCCGAATTTTTTTCTCAAAGAATGTCTCCCCGGCTACTGCACGCCGACTTAGTCAAGGGCTGCGGGTTGCTAGCACGACTAACCTCGGCCGCTATTTAGGGGTTCCGTTGCTTCATGAGCGGACGACTAGACGCACCTATCAACATCTCCTGGATACTGCTCAGAAGAAGCTTACCGAGTGGAAGGCCCGGATGTTGTCTTTAGTGGGCAAGGTTACGTTGACCCAGGCAGTGCTTTCGGCGTTGCCGCTATACACTATGCAGACGGTTCGGCTTCCGCGCACTTTGTGCGATGAGATGGAAAAACTTATGCGAAACTTCATCTGGGGCTCCTCGTCAGACAACCGGAAGACGCACCTGGTCAATTGGGAGTCGGTGTGTCAGCCGAAGAGGGTGGGGGGTCTCGGCATAAAACGTATCCGTTCGATGAACGACATTTTTTTGGCGAAATTAGGCTGGGGATTGATTTCTAACCATACAGCCCTTTGGGTCCAGATCCTCAGGGCCAAGTATCGTTTCGATCCTTACCCCCTCCCCCTTACCATCTCCAAGCTGGGGGCTTCGGCGGTCTGGCAAGGGATTCGGCGGCCTGGAAATGGGTTCGCCAAGGAACGCAGTGGACTCTGGGCAATGGGAGGCGGGTCTTATTCTGGCTGGATAACTGGTTGGTAGGCTGGGGCCCTCTTATTCATTTGACTTCTTCTCCGGTCCCGGCTTCCCTCAGCATGGCTACTGTTGCCGACCTCACGATTGAGGAAGGTGGGTGGAATTGGCCGACGTTCCAACAGTACCTTCCTACAACGGTTTGTATGGTGCTTGCCCACTCCGCCTCTGTTGTTGGGAGGCTGGGGGACGATAACCCGCGGTGGGGCCTTACCCCCCACAGCGGGTTCATTGTGGCGTCGGCTTATGAGCTTATCGAGGACATCTCCCCGGTTAGCCGACACCGCCTGTGGGATATTATCTGAAAATGGGCAGGCCCTCGGCGTATTCGTTCGTTCCTGTGGCTGGTGGCCCACAACAGGCTCCTGACGAATCTCCAGCGAGCGACCCGCCATATTGCCCTTGATCCCAGCTACCACTACTGTGGGCAGGAAGAGACCACCGCTCATGTGGTTCGGGAGTGCCCCCGTGTTCGGGAGATCTGGCGCAAGTTCCCCCAGCCGGTGGTGACTGAAGGTTTTTTCCAACAGAAGGTGGATTCTTGGTTGGCGAGTAATCTCACCAAGCTGGCTCAAGTGTAGCAGGAAGCGTGGGCCACGATCTTTGGAGTCACTTGCTGGTTCCTCTGGCAATGGAGGAACCGAAGCATCTTTGAACAGGGCTTTGTTTGGCCAAACGACGGGCACCGCATTATCATGGAATACGTGGGTTAGATTGCCCGAGCCAGGATGATGGAGAGCTGTGTTTTTCCAGCGTTTAGTCGGCCGGTAAAGTCTTTAGTGGGCTGGTAGAAGCCGGAAGTGGGCTGGGTGAAAGTCAACACTGATGGTGCTACGAACCCCACGACCCAGGTGGTTTCCTCTGGAGGGCTGATATGGGATTGGACTGGGGCGTGGCGAGGAGGTTTTCACCAGGCTATTGGGCGGGGATCGCCTTTAGAGGCGGAGTTATGGGGGGTGCTCTGGGGTCTCACGCTGGCCTGGGATGCGGGTTTTCGCCAAATTGTGGTCGAAGTTGATTCCCTAGAGGTTATTAATATTCTTTCCGCCCCTTTTGTGGGTCTAACCGAGGTTTCTGTTTTGGTGACAGGTATTCAACAGCTGGTGCATAGGGAGTGGACGGTCAATGTCCAGCATGTTTTCCGGGAAGGCAACCAATGCGCAGACAACCTAGCTCATCTCGCTGGTGTTTACGGCCCGGGATTTTACTTCCTACAAGAGCCCCCCCTTGGGTGTCCAGGCACTCCTCCGTAGCGATGCTTTAGGCGCTCTGTACCCCAAAGCTTTACTTTAGTGCTTAGCTTTGTTGTGGTTTTTTTCCCTCTTGTAATAAAAAAAATTAAGGAGATTTGACCTAACAAAACGTCTATTTTTGCATATTGAGATCAAATTATGAGAATCAAAGTGAAATTTGGAGAAATAATTTGACGTCAGAAAACTGCAAATTCTTGACTTCTAATTTGCAAGAGAAAAATGTGTTAAAAGTGGTTTAATGCCTTATCTTGGCCAAATTTGGTTGAAAATCAACGAAGTTATGATATGAAAAATCCAAAGGATCACAACCACAAGATTTTTACATGAGTTTTGAACGCTGCAAATAGAGTCAAGATGTGAAAGGGCAAAACATCCATTTTCTAGCTACATTTTTCAACATGTCAAAGTTCTCTTCTTTTCTCTTTTCTTTAGTCAACATTAGAGTAGTTTTTCTTCAACTTCTAGCGGTAGGAATGATTATTGTTGGCTAAGTATTTTATTTTTAGTTGAAGAAAATGAAAGTTCTTTTTAGAACTTTGAAAATTGGGAAGCATTTGAGTCTTATAATGATGTATTTTATTTATTCATGTATTTAATTAATTTTCTATTACTCTATTTTATGATTATTTTCCACTAATGTACACACACAATTAGTTTGTTAGTTAAAATGATCATTCGCTAGATTAAAGTTTGAATACGTAAAAGTTCAAGTCTTTTAATCACTTGTAGCAATTAGGAGTTTTAATTTGTTGTGGCACAAATTATTTCTCTTGGAAAAGCATTTGATTATATTAAATTCAATCACAGATATTGTGTTTTCTTACTTCGACAGTCTTTCTTTTTTAAAAAGTTATTGTTTAATTAAATTTTGGATCGTATTTAAGGTTGTTAAGCAATGAGAATTAATTGAATTACGTGCTTTTGATTAACTAATCCTAAAGAATAACAGATATTTAGTATCATATCAAATATATGATTAACGAAATAACTATTTTGGGTCAATAACCAATCATAATTCCAAAGGGTAGAAGCGGCTTTAAACAAAGGTTTATTTTATTAAAAACCCTCATTTTTATTACTTTCTTTATTTTCTTTTATTACAAAATTAATCAACCCCCTCTTTATTAATTATTTTCTTTCTAAATGATTGGCAAACAAGAATTTCTAATAGGATCGACTCTTACTTCCCTCTATTATATTTATTTAATTGTACGAATTTAGAAATTAATTTGGAGGTACCTATGACAGTACCACCAAGTATTATCTCTAATGCTAAAATGGATGTAAAAGAAAAGTTTGCTTAAACTCACATATTTTGTAATAGGAACAACATCATTTATAATTTTTCCCTAATCTTTGCTATGGTCAAAATCACCAATACTTCGTGTCACTTCTTCTATATTTAAAAATTATTATATATATTTAAATATACAATAAATTAATTAATTAAATTTATAATTATTAATAAATAAATATATCTTCATCAACAATCATTCTTCAAATAAACTTGCAAAATGCTGAATGGCTTCCTCTATATTCGTATTCTCTATGCATGTCATAAGATAAAAAGAAAACATAAGTTCATATAATAAATAATTATAAAAATAAGAATATAATATATCATGAAATATAGAGTTTATCATAAATGTTTTGAATACATAATCCACTTCTCTCACATATCTAGACTTCCAAAGTATTCGAATGAAGCTCACTACTACAAGGACTCACTACCTCACTACTAATACTAAAAACATACTAAAAAATAATTGTGGATACTAGGATAACTAACAAATCTAGTGCAATTATTTGCATAATCCAATATATGATAATGTTCATCGTTTGTTTCATAAATATCAACTTCCAAATAATTGTCTAACCCACTTATACTATATGAGATTATAACCCCTTTTCCTTTGTGAATTCCTTTAATATGAAACCTAAATTGATAACTTTCTTACTTAACAAGAAAGTACTAACAAAAGTTGAAGTTGATATCAAACTATTTTGATCCAACCCTTACCCATTCTTAATTGATAATCATTAAGTAAAGCATACCAAAATTTTCTAAAGATATCAACATGTATTGAAACTCGATCTCCTTATAACTACTAAAAATAATATTCAATTGCAACAAGCTTGTACCTTGGATTCGAAACATCAGTAGCTGCCATTGTATTACCAATCTCTTTTTAATAATTGTTAAAAGTTATCATTTTATTTGTCATTGTTTGAATAACTTCATTATGAGAAACGACACACTAAGATAATGATTATTTCATCTCATACATATGAGTAAAATAAATGTGAGAAGTTGGATATTTTTATGCTAGAATACAAAACAATGTCAAACACATCTAATTTATGATAAACTTCTTTTGTCAACTTCCATTACTGATATGTCATCAAATAAGCATATTGAGAATCTTATTGTCTCAACTTGATAAGTACATCAACATACTTGATTACATTGTCAAGCATTTTGGATGTCAAATTCTTCCTTGTTGGACAATATATCCATAACTTTCAAGTGTAGTCATTGTGTAATTATTTTGTATCTTAACTCGTTTAAGTGTTGCACTCTCATACGCTAAATTATTTTGAATTGATTTTATTCCTTTTTTAATAATTTTGAACTTATCCCTTTTAAGCACATTCACTATATGCACAAAATAACACATATAAAGGAATCTCCCATCCACCAGTAAGGTACCAACCTATAAGTTGCTCCTAATTTTGTCGATCATAACATCTTATGTTAGAATTATCCAAAGTTATTGCTAACAATTTCATATCGATGATCCGGTCATTAAACAATTAACTAGTATATTTGTTAGCTTTTCATTTATATAAGACACCAAAACATAAATGAACATACCATTTGATACAATCATATTCTATATGTTTTTAGAACCTTATATCTAGTATCTTGCATGTGTTTTATGGATATCTATGGCCTTTTATCATGTTTTATAATTATTAGAGCTTTAGACACATAAAATACAAAAAGTCCTTAATGGGTTGAAATTAACACTATTTTTCAGTTTTTGGAAGAGACGGACATCAAATTAAATGAGAGACAGAAATTAAATGGGCAGCTCATTGGTCCATCAACGCATAGTTAAATCAGCTGAGGATAAAAATTAAGACAAGGGATTGCATGAAACGCAGCATTATGCAGCTGGAGAAAGGAAGATTTGAAGAATGGAAATTTAATTGTCAAATGAAAACGCAGCATTGAGTTGAGAAAAATTTAAGCAAGAGGTCCATCCACGCCAGCTAGACGAGGCATCACGCAAATTATCAAGTTAGCTACAGGAGGGGACACGCCTGAGGAGTAGAGGCGTCTGCGTTATCAATTAGCACAGAGCAACGTAAAGCAGCAAATTAGAGGAGTAAATTAAAATAGAGGCAGACGCAAGTCACGCAGGAGCTGCGTGCGTGAAATATGAAGAGAGGACAGCGCAACAACGCAAAAACGCAAAAGGAGACAGCTGGAGTAGCTACAGGGGATTTAAAGGGGTGGTACAGTTTAATTGTCCAATTAGCTACAGACACAAAATCAAATTAGTGGAGCCAGTTACGTATGTGACGCAAATGAGCTAGGCAGGCGCTAGTGAAATTAAAAGGCAACAAAGCCAGCTTGGAGAGAAATTTTATCAAGGGGCCCCACTTCATTTAAAGAAAGGACCAAAACCAAGAAGCATAGGAGAGACCAATAGAGCAGCGTGAAAAGCAAATTAAATGGGCTGGAACTTTGGAAAGATGAGGGGCCCACTTCATTGAATGCAAAGGAACAAAACCTAGAGAGGCGCACAAAAAAATACAAGAATAAATCAGCGCAAGTGAGGAGAAAAACAGGGGCTTGGGCGTGAAGTAGGGGGTGCGGCGCTTGAGCAGAGGCGACGCTGGACTGGTGGCTATCAGCTTGCGGGCGCTGGCGCTGGAGTAGCTTCATCCCAGTGGCGTCAAGGAGAACAGTGTCGGCGTGAGTGGATAGTCAGATATTGCGGCGGTAGCTAGGGGAGCTTGAGAGGAATACATATTACAATAAAAAGTCAGAGACGACATCAGCTTTAGGGAAGGTTTAATTTCGTTTTTAATTTGTCAATTTCAGTTTTATTAGATAGAGACTAGTATTGTGTGGCTAAGATTTTAATCTAGACAAGGTACTTTACGTTTGATACATGTAGTTCGTGAGACTCCTTCGGTTTAATTGTTTTCGGTTATTTCTTATGTTTATTTAATCTCTGCGTTTAATCGATTTATTATTGTTGAGTTTGTTGATTAATGTGGCCAGTTA
>JAOTBA010000203.1:3458142-3477494 GCA_025629845.1 Erythroxylum squamatum
AAATTATTGCAATGCCATGAGGATTATTAGTAGAAATGTTCTGGTGGTGCACCTTTATCGTGGGATACTCGTCGGAGTGACCTTCGGGTTTCCCGTTGTGTACCCTACGGTGAAGGGGCGCTACAATCTAACCCTTTCACTTCCCTTGAAGTCAATGAAGCAATTATCTTATTGAATTATCTCTTTACCTCGAGCCTAAATAGGAATTCAACAATAAGTTTTAAAATGTCATCCCCTAGGATTAAAGGGATACAAAGTGCCTAATTGTCAAACCAAAACCAACATGTATAACCATTTCCAATATGAGTTTTGATGAGAGGATAAATTATGCTCCTTTTCCTCAACATTTATATGACATACCAGGAGTACACTTTCCTCTCCTTAATATGGCAAAAACTAAAATGCTTGAGATAGAATTTATTGATCCACTTATACTTTTGGGACTCTTATAAGTGAACATTCTCCATATTCTTTTTACAACTAACATTGTTTAACTATTTTAAAAAGAAATAAGGCCCAAGCCACCTTCTTGTTTACTCTAACAAAGCTGATCCTATTTGATTTTTCCCCTTAAAATTTATCAGTTTTGTTTGTCCATAAGAAGTTCCCTATATATTTTTCCAGCTCCTTCATGATCCTTTAGGAAGAAAAAAGTGGAAATTCCAATAAATATAAAGACTCCTTAGACAAAAGAAATGAGTAATAGTCTATTTGCTTACGATAAAGACTTGTTTTGTCAGGCATTGATTATTTTTTTATACCTTTCCAGCAGAGGAATACAATATTGGCACCTTAGCATTTTCAAAAAGATGGGGACTCCCAGGTACTTAAAAGTTAAAGAGTGTACATTCAACAAACCTGTTAACAACCTTAACCTAGCAATGGATTTAACATCTAAGATACATACATCATGGTTTTGTGTAGGTTAATATTAAGTCCTGAGATCTTACAAAACTCCTAAAGAGAATTGAATAAAACTGATATAAAAGAGAGATCGACCCTAGATACCAATATCAAGTCATTTGCAAATCTAAGGTGAGTAATATTTAGTTTTTTGTATTTGTGATGGAACCTAAAACTGATGTTTTTATGAGTGTTCAATATAATAAGCTTTGTACAGATTTCCATAGCAATGACAAAAAGGTAGGGGGAAATGAGGTCCCCTTACCTAATGCCATTTGTTCCCTTGAATTGAAAGCTAGGATTTCCATTAATGAGAATGTTGAAAGAAGTAGTAGAAATGCAAGAATTGATTCAGGAGATAAATTGAGATTCAATTATGCAGTTTTATTAATTGATAAATTGAGATTCAATTGCACTTATCTTCTTAAACTGATATATATATAATATTAGTTTAGTGTTTGATTTCAAATGATTGAGATTAAGAAATCATTTTTTTGTGAATAAATTTACCATAGTTGGAAGGAGTTTTGTACAAACATAGAGATAGGTTGCCAAAATTTCTCTAGATTAGGGTCAAACCTAATAATGAATTTCAAGAATCGAGAAACGAAATCTTAGGAGTTTTAACTAGAAAGATATTTTAGTTAATCAACCAAGGGATTAGTTGTTAATAGTATTAAGAAAGAAATTAACATAATATAGGAATTTTCACAGTCCAATAATCAATAATTTAATTACATGATAGAGGGTAACCGTTTAAGATATCTTAGGGGGATTCATCACCTAGGTACTACTTACTTGATACTGTGTAATCATAGTATTTTCTTTATCCTAGTTCATTTTTGTGTTAACTTTATTTTAGTTTGTTTAATTTAATTTTCAATTAAATTCACAACTTGATTTGGCAGTTAGATAATAATAAAGGGTTAATACTTTTAATTACAATCCTTATGGGAATGACCCGTACTTGCTAGTTCTAGCTACAGCTACATTGTGTATTTGCGATTAAAACTTATAATTTTTATAAGACCAAAATAATTCGATCAAATTTTAGTGCCGTTACCAGGGGCTGTAATATTAGGAAAGCTTAGCTTGTATTAATCTAACCATTATTTCTATTTTTATTTTTATCTTTATTTTTTATTTACTTAGTCATTTATGTGTTTATTTATTTATCTTTTGAACTTCTTTATTATGACTTTGTGTTTATGACTTATTGTTAGGACTTAAGATTCTTTGTCATAGCTATAAATCATAATGGAAGGATGGAGAGGACAATATTCTCATGGGAATTATAATATCCTATTGCATATAGGAACATCACAAACTTGGGACAAAAGGTATGGTGACATATATTCGGAAGCTCAACAGATATCCATGTTGTCTTGTGACATTTTTTGTGGCAACCATTACAATCATAAATGTCAGAACCTAAAATATATGTGGAATAATTTATATTACATGCAAAACTGGCCTCATAATACATCATATGAGAATACTTATAATTTAAAGTGAAGCAACTCTTACGTTGATGCATGGAACTATTACACTTCAGTTGAATCTTTACAATAACAATAACAAAAGAAAGTCTTATAGATACATTATTACAAGGCCCTGTTGAAAGTGAAGCTAGTTACCGCAAATTCAAAGAGAGATATTCTTCACTAGAATACATTGAGTTGAATACAACATATTTTTTGAGCTTATTAATGCAGCAAAGTGAAGAAGAGACAAAGGTCGACTTCATGAATAAAGTTGCAATTCAAGAAGAGATAGAAGAAGAGATGAAAGAGACGATAGTTAAATAGGACAAGGAGGTAACTACTATTTTAGAAGAGAAAGAAAAATAAATGACAGAGAAAATAGAGGATAAAGAAGAGGAGGAAGCCTTTGTCCAAGAAGAGGAAGTAGAAGAGTGGAAAGTGATTGAGGGAGAAAAAGAGGAGGAAACCCCTATTCAAGGAGAGAAAGTAGAAGAATGGACAAAGGTGATTAAGGGAGAAAAAGATGAAGAGCCAACTAAGGAAACTGTTGACGAATCATTAGTAGTCACTTTAGGTATGGATGGTTTCCACTTCCTATAAGACAAACTATTTAAGTCAATTTAAGATCCAGGGAGTTTTATTATTCCTTATTTTACTAACAGTTTTTTATAAAAAATGGCATTAATGTAGTCAAGCCACTAAATCGCCATGTGGATGAACAGGTGGAAACAAGCTACTAATTATAGACTCAGGTTTATGGTAAACATGATGGGTAAGTCGAGTTAGCAACGTTAAATAAGCACTACTTAGGACGTAGCCTATGAATTATAATATATTATATTCCATTTGATTGCTTTATTTCATCTTTTTTTTTTCATTTTAGTGTTAGTATAGGATTTTGATGATCTTTGGTGTGTTTTATGTTAGGATATAAAACATCCTTATTTGATTATTCATATTTTTGTGTTATGGTATGTGTGTTGAATTTTATGACTTTGAGTGAATACTTTTAATGGTTTTAAAGAATTTTTATGGTATACACAGTCATATACATGCCTATGTATCTGCCCCTGTATACATAAATTTTATTTCAATATGTTTACACATTTACAGAGACATGCATGATTAGGATACACATTTGTGCACGACCTATATAGCCATTCACATGACCTTGTACTTGATCGTGTAAGTTCTAAAAATTTCACATTCCCGTGTCCTTTGTATTTTCATAAATCTAGGACCTACAAGGTTAGTTACACGACTTGTAATTGACCATCTAAGTACACAATTGGCTTTTAAAAATCCTATTCCTCTTCATTGTTTCTCATTTTCTCCACTCACCATTGCATTCACTATTGCACCCTCTCAATATCTAACCCATTTTAGTGTTTATTTCAAATGATTTATGCTTGATTTTTTAGGGTATTTCACTAATTTTTGGGATTGTCACCCCTAAAATGCTAAGGTTAAGGTTTGTGGTGATTTAGTGTGATTTCCATTGATTTTGTGCTTGATTTTCATTTAAAAGTTGAACTATGTGCTTTTCTCATATGAATTATTGGTTTAATTTGATGAATTGCATGAAAATTAGATGAAATTTGAATGTATGCGATTTTGCTCACTAAATGTTGAATTGTGATGATTTTGTGTGCAATTACGATTAACTTGTTGTTTTTCTAGTTACTTGATGTTGTTTTCTTTTAATTTTATTTCAATTTTGAATTTTGCATGAATTAGATGCTTAATTTTTTTCAATTTGGGGCAATTGTTAAATTAGGTACTTTATTTTCACTTTTAGATTTAAATTGTGATTGAATTGTTATATTAGTTTCATTTTTCAGTTGCAATTTTTTAATTTTAATTTTGTTATTAATTTGGTTATTTGTTTAATTTTCTATTGTTTTATTTTATTTTATTGCTTATTTATTTTTTTACATTATTTGTTTTTGGTTTTATTATGTGTTTTCACAATTTAGTGAGCATACAAACCAAGTATGGTGAAAAGTTTTTATTTTTATTTTTATTTCTCACACTTAATCTTGTTTCAGGTACAATGACGAGACAACAAAGAGCAAAGGAGGTACATAGGAAAAGGGAGAGATAAGAAGGGTCATTTAAAGACCCAAGTGGAGCTCATTAACCACAATAATGCAAACATATGGCACATCCACTGGATCAACTCCATATGCGACATTTAAATGTCTAAGCTCACAACGAGAAATACTAGAGGCTCAAAGAGAACTATGGAATCTACAGATGTATTGATTAGGAGGCAATAAAGCAAATCCGCTTGGCCCAGTATGTTCGAGATTTTATCAATATTTGAGCGTGGTCATGTTCTAGAAGCTTACGCTCGAGTTACTCTCCACATTTTTAGTAAAAAATGGTTTATTATTGGAACCGGCCAAGCACGATCTAGTTTAAAATGTTGGGGGAGATGATCTGGATGAGTTATTCAGACTTCTCAGTGATGATGGATCTTTATGACCAGGAGTTTGTAGGGACATAAAAATACGTATCCTTTTGAATACTTTCTGTATGAGATGTCTCCTCGACACATCTAGCGTAATGTAACATTAACACAATGAATAAGTACAACCCCAACAAATCCAAAACATTACACTTTGACACCCTACACTCAGATACATCTATAGGATTCTGAGTCATACATTGATTGCGTGGGGTGACTAAAAGATGCATATTTGATTATAATTATAAAACTACATTTGGTCAAATTTGCTTAATATTTTATAGTTTTGTTGTATTTTTGGTATTTGATTCTCTCCAAGTGCATTTATAGGTTATAATTGCCTTCATAGACCAAAAGGAGACAAATTTGAATGAAATTGTGGCATAAAACAAAGATTTGAAGTATCTTGGACATACACGGTCATATATGTGGCTATATTAGTCTTTGTGAACGTGTAAAGTCACGATTTTAAGAGCTACACGATTGTGTATATCCCAGTAACCCTATTTTTCACTATAAAAGGACATGACAGAATAATTAATAAATAATAATAATATAAAAATATATATGATAAATAAAAAACTTATTAAAATTAAGGGAAATACCTCATTTTTATATTTCTGGTACTTACGTCATTTACTCATTTAATTTTTTCTATCCATATTATATCAATTTCTATCAAATCTATTTCTATTAATAAGACAAAACTATCAATAATATTAAAAAAAGACAAAAATATGGCAGTCTATGATAAAAATAAATATTCAATTACATTTGCGAATTTTTTGAATATGATCAAATTTGCAAACAAAGGATAACTGACTTTTGTAGTAAATTTTAGACACTAATCTTTAATATTGTTTTTTTCCTAATTGATTTCCTTATTCTTTTGAGTTCATTATTGTTTCCAATTTTAGTTTATTTGTTTAAGTTTTATTGTTAATTAAAAAACAAACATTAAATTTGTAAGCTAGATAATAGGAGAAGGGTAACTGCTAATAATTACTATCTTCATGGGATAAACCTATACTTGCCTGTGCTAGCTACAGCTACGTCATGCACTTGTGGTTAATTTAATTATTGGTAATTGATGCATGTCAAAAGCACCAAAAAATAAAACCTAACTATGCACAACCAAACTTATAGTAGTGGTGATTACGGATCGTATACACAGGGAGTGTTTGTGTAGCTTTTGTAATGAAAGAATCAGTTTTTAGGATATAGGGGATTTTAGTTTGGTTTAATAAACAAAATAAAGTAAAGTGGCATTAACAAAAGTGATTTAAATTAAACAATATAAAAGTGAGAAAATTGATGAATGAGTTTCGAACTCGATTCTTGGTTCAATCTCAGCTTACACAAATAAACATACTTCATGGTCTTTTTAATTTCACACCACTCTTAGAAACTATTGATCGCACGTTAATAATAAGCTCTGTTAACCCCAATTCTCCCTTAGTTTATGTTTAATCAAAATAAGCTCTTTAACTAAACCTAGCTATCAAACAACCTAGAATAAGCTCACTAAATTTAGTAGGATAGTACATTATGAACTAGGAAAATAAATTAATCTAGGCAATAAGCACACAAGCTCAAGCCATTTAACTTATGTTATGTTATCCCTGATGATTCTTCACCATTAGTTTACCATAAATAAATTGAAAATACAACTATTATGAATTGTATTTCATAGTATGGCAATGGGTTCATACATAAACAATCTATTAAGAACGATAATCATTTATACACGAATATCCAAAACATTAAGCTAAGAATAACATAAATAATTTCTAGAGAGAGAAAATTAACAATAAACAATGAAGAGACGCCTAAATGTGTTCTTCGTCTTTAATTTCTCCTACGAACTGGAAGAAGGAAGATTAGCCCTCCATATATCCTAAAGAAGTAAGGTTTCTGTTTCCTTTTGTGTTCCAAAAATGATTCATGCCTTCTTTGGCTACTTACATGTCTATTTATATGAAAAAATAGGCTTTTGGGTGTGCATCAAATCAGGCATCACAAAAGTGCCACTTTCAAATTTATACATAGCCGTGCAAGTGGACGCACAAACATTTATCTTATAGGTCATGCTGAATTCTTTATTTTCTTGCATTTTCTTATCCCATTTTTGTTTGGATAATGACACAAGCCTTCAAGATTCCTACTATGTTCAGGTTTTCTTTCTTTATTTGACACTATTTCCAAATTCCTACTTTGTATAGGTTTCCTACCATAGGGTTATACTACTATATAAACACCCCCTTAGGGGTCCTTTGTAACATCGTATTGGTGTACTATGTGAAGGTTTTTGTGTACTCTTCATTAGTCCCAGGGATTCTTTATTTACTTGATTAATTCCATTGCTCCTGCAACTACTAGCACTATAAAATGGCATTAGAGTGAGGTTTTTTTTTCAGACAATCAAGTCTTATAGTCATGTCTCCTTCAACCAAATTTGACATCGATAAGTTTGATGAAAAAATTAGTTTTGCTATTTGGAAGGTCTAGATGTAAGTCATTCTCACACAACATGGATTGAAAAAAAAATTGTTTAGAAAGACAAAGAAACCTATCAATATGTCAAACGAGGATTGGGAAGAGTTAGACAAAAAGGCCTTGTCCACTAGTCAGTTATGCTTAACGCCTGAAGTGCTCTAGGAAGTAGTCCATGAGACTACCACCGTAGGACTTTGGTTGAAATTGGAGTCCCTTTACATGACGAAGAGTCTAGCCAATAAACTTCTTCTTAAAGAATGCCTCTTTATGCTCAAGATATCTAAAGGTACACCTGTCCCATCTCATCTTGACGAATTTAATTCCATTATTATTGATTTGGAAAATCTTGATTTTAAAATTGATGATGAGGATCAAGCAGTGCTTCTTGTTATTTCATTTCTTCATTTGTATTAACCACTTTAAAGAAATTATGCTTTAAGGTAATCGTGAAACTTTCTCTTTAGAAGAAGTTAAATCCGATTTGTTGTCTAAAGAAAAGTTTGATGCTTCCATTGAGAAGGAGATTGAGGATTTAATAGTTAGAGGTAAAACTTTTCAGAATGGAGAGAGCAATAAGAGTCATAAGAAGTCTAAATCTAAGTCTAGAGGTAGAGATATCAATATTACATGTAAATATTGCAAGAAACTTGGACACAAGGTCTCAGACTATTATAAATTGAAAAATAAACTAAAAAAAGAAGGTAAAAATAAGGGAAATCAATTTAATTATACCCCTGAGGTTTTTGTGGTTTATTCTAGTTTAGGAAGTGATGTTCTTTTGGTTGTTCAACATGAACAACGATCCAAAGATGAATAAATCCTAGACTTTGATTGTACTTTTCATATGTGTCCTTACAGGGATTGATTTGCCATATGAAACTACCGAGGGTGTTGTCCTTATGGGTAACAATGCACAGTGTGATGTGGTAGGGAAAGGTACAATCAATATTAAAACTCATTATGGTGTTGTTAAAGCCCTTACTAATGTTTGTAACATTCTTGATTTGAAACGCAACCTTATTTCATTTAGTACACTTGAGTCTTTTGGGTGTAGGTACTCCTTTAAAGGTGGAGTCATGAAGCTGTCCTAAGGTAATTTTATAATCCTTAAAGAGAAAAGACATGGTACTCTTTATGTGTTGCAAGGCTCTATTATTATTGGTACTACTGATGTTGCCCCATCTAAGTCTCACTAAGATGCCACCAAGCTGTGGCATTACCGCCTACGCCACATGGGTGAGAAAGGTATGAGAATCTTGTGCAAAAGGGGTCTATCGAGCTAGAGTTCAGGTAATATGGAGTTATATGAACATTGTGTGTTTGGTAAATAGATTGGAGTGAGTTTTCTCTTCCCCTGGGATTCACAGGACCAAAGGTATTATGAATTATATTCATTCTGATCTACGGGGTCCCTCTCGCATTACTTCTCAAGGCTGTAAAAGCTATATGTTGACCATTATCAATGATTTCTCTCATAAGGTTTATGTGTTTTTCCTAAAGAAGAAGAATGAAGTTCTTCCAACTTTTAAGGAGTGGAAAACCCTAATAGAGAACTAAACATATAAGAAAAATAAGAAGCTGAGAGATGAACATGGTTTTGAGTTCTATAAAGATTCTTTTGATGACCTACGTAAGAAGGAAGGCTTCGTTAGACACCAAACTTTGGTTGGTAAACTTCCGCAAAACGGAGTTGCTGAGCATATTAACAGGACTCTATTAGAGAAAGCTCAACGCATGCTTTCTCATACTAAGTTGGGATGTGAGTTTTAGGTTGAGGTGGCTACAACTACGTTCCCCACATCATTCTTTTGAAGGCAAAGTCACAGAAGAATTTTGGTCAGGTAACCCTGTTAATTATTCTACTCTTCGTGCTTTTGAGTGTCCTATTTATATTCATGTTAATGAGGCTAAGTTAGAGCCCTGTGTTATTGAACGTGTCTTCTTAGGTTACGAGAAAGGAGTTAAAGGTTATCTTATTTATCGTCTTAATCCTAAATATCATAAGATTTATCATAGTTATGAGGTAACCTTTTGTGAAGATGCTATATTTTCTTCTGAGTAAGATTCTGTGTTATCTTCTCCTTGTGCAGATGATCAAGCTAGTAGAAGGGAGAAGGTAGAGTTCGTCATCCCTGCTACTCCCCCAAAGGAGATAGTCCACTTACTTCTAAGTCTCATGAAACTCAGACTGATGCCATTGTATAAGTTGATCCATTGCTAGTGCAACCTAATTATGTGTTGGCTAGAGATCATTCTAGGAGACAGACCCAATTGCCAGCAAGATTACAGGACTATGATTGTAATATCTTTGCTTATGCTTCAGTTGTTTCACAGGAAGTTGACACTTATTTTAAGTTAAAGAATTATTTTGAGGCTACTACTAGTGCAGATGCTGAGAATTAGATTAGTGCTACGCAAGAAGAAATTGAATGTCTTTATAAGAACGAGACTTGGGATTTGGTGAAACTTCCTAAAGGTAAGTGTGCTATTAGTTGCAAGTGGATCTGCAAGCATAAGCAAGGCATCCTCAGTGTTGAAAGCAAGAGATATAAGGCTCGATTTGTTGTATATGGTTTTGATCAATATGAAGGAGTTGATTTCAGTGAGCTATTCTCTCCCGTTGTTCATCATACCTCTATTCGCATACTATTATCTCTTGTTGCTCTTCATGACCTAGAGCTTGAGCAAATGGTTGTGAAAATTGCATTCTTATATGGTAATGTTGAAGAAGAAATTTACATCCATCTAACCAAGGGTTTGTGGTTTAAGGAAATCAAGACAATGTTTGTTGTTTAAAGAGATCTTTATAGGGTCTCAAAAATCTCCGAGACAGTGGTATAAGAGCTTTGACTCTTTTATGATTGGGGAAGGCTACTGTAAAAGTAGCTATGATAATTATGTGTATTTTCAAAAGTTCCTTGATGTTCCTTGATCTATCTTTAGCTTTATGTTGATAACATATTGATTGTGTCACCTAGTGAGGCTCTTGTTGATAGGTTGAAGGCCTTGCTTAACAATGAATTTGATATGAAAGACTTAGGTGTTGCCAAGAATATTCTTGGGATAGAGATTATTCGGGATCATCAAGTAGGTAAACTTATGCTCTCTCAAAAGAAATATGTTCAAAAGATGCTTTTCAAGTTCAATTTAGCTTAATGTAAGCCCATTATTACTCCATTGACTACACACTTTAAATTATTTGTTGAATAATGCCCATCTACTAGTAAAGCTAAGGAATGTATGTCTCACGTTCCATACTTTAGTTTCGTTGGTAGCTTGATGTATGCTATGGTATGTACCTTACTAGATTTGATCTATGCTATCAGTATTGTATCTAAGTACATGCATAATCCTAGTAAGGAGAACTGGGAAGGTGTAAAGTAGATCCTTCGCTACCTAAAGGGTTATAGTAAGCTCGGTTTGTTCTTCGACAAAATTCGTTCTGTTCCTAGTGGTGTAGTTGGCTATGTTGACTCTGACTACGGTGGTGACTATGATCGAAGAAGATCACTTTCACCCTATGTTTTTACTCTTTGTGGTTCCACTATCAGTTGGTATTCCTCTCTACAGTCCATTGCAGGATTGTTGACCACTAAAGCAGAGTGTATTAGTACTTGATAAGTGTAAATTACATCGTGTTTTAGGGCTTAGTTTGATAAATGTTTAGTTATTAATTCAATCGTCTAATATGTGTTTAGGTTAGAATTATGTTAGTTTGTTAATTATTTGTGCTTAAGTGTTTTTATGGGTTAGTACAAGTCTTTGAGCTTAAATATTATGTTTTTAAGGTACCTTGATGTGTTTGTTAGTGTTTCAAGGTCAATATCGAAGAATGGAGACATTTAGGTCGAAACAACAACCCATGATCGTGGCAGGCCATGATTATGACAGAAGCACTTGAGTTGGCCCACGATCATGACAGAAGGCTCGGATGTGACCCATAATCGTGGCCTATGTCAGGCAGACGCGTAGACACTAAAAAATGTCAAATTTTGAGGAAATTTTCAGACCTTTTGGACCTCGAAAAAACCTTAGGCCTGCTCAAAAAACAAAAGGTATTAAAGAATAAAATAAAGAAGCAGAGCAGCTTTTGCATCATCCACTTTTGAGAGAAACCCTAAAGTGAATTACCGAGAGATAAAGGAAGAAAAGAAGGAAGAGAGAAGTAGAGAAGAAGCTAACTCGATGTACTTCCCGGATTAGGAGTTTCTCGACGTTGCTACCTATCGTCATCTGTTTAATTCATATTTCCTGCTATTTTTAGTTTTATTAGTGTATAGAATTGGAATAATAGTTGATGTTAGGATTTTTGGATGTTGATGATGCTCTAAACTCACCTTCAGAGTTTTATCTTTGATTTAATGAAATTTGATTGTTTACATTTCACTGGATTAATTGTGATTTAATTTATGCAATTGCATAATTCAGTGATAAACTGAGAGGGTGAATTAAATGAAAAATAATTAAATTAGGCTAACAAGAGTTAGTGGATTTAAGAGAACAAGAATTAAATCAAATCGGTAAATTGTGCGAAGAGTAATCTTACATATGTTACCGATAGTTTATTAGAAACTTCATATCTAATTAGGGTTTTGGATATGTTGTTAATTGAGGAATTGCAATTTCCATAATTTGATCAGGGTTTATAAATTAGGGTTAATGGTTATAACTCGAGAGAGGGTAATCAACCCTAAGATCATCTAGAATCAATAATCCAGTAATTCATAATCGATTAGGTTAACGTTAAAGATAGGTAAAATTCCCTTTCTCAATTGGTAACTCCTTAAGTTCATTTTTGAGTGTGCGTTGCAACTGCTAAATTGTTAATATTTTTGTGGTTAGTTATTGAATTGATTTGAATGATTGAATTGAATTCTTGTTTTAGCTTCGTTACATTTTGAATTCCTATGATTTTTTTTAGCCTTAGATTTTAGGATTAGATTATCCCTTCATAGAGGATTGACACCTTAGGTACTACGCGAATGACTCGTGCACTTGCGAATTATCGAGGTTAATTAATTAAAACTTACACACACCAAACACCTGATCAAGTTTTTGGTGCCGTTGTCTGGGAGGTGATTAGTTTAATTCTTTAGTCTAAGGCTTTTCACCTTCTTTTTAATAATAATTAAAAACTGGGCATAACGTAAATGACACATCAACTTGGATATCACCGAACAATAATAGGGAATCTCAAGAGTTGAATGCTAAGAAGAGGTAAAAAGAACAATCATGGAGGATGTATATTATAGGGAGCAAAGGACTTCTGGTGATTTCAATGATCCCCAATTTAGTTGGGGAAATCATCATCCTTATATGAACCTGTACACTTCGGGGTGACAGAACCACCCAAATTTCTATTGGTCTAACAATGCAAGTACTCACATGGGACATCAAGACCTTTTTGAATTTCAACAAGATAAGTCCAGTTCGTGGGATTCCAAATTGGACAAAATCATGGATAAGCTAACAGACATGGAAGAGAATTAGAAGAGATTGGAAGAGCAATTTAATTAAGTAACAGAAAGTCATGTCGTTTCTATTCACAACTTGGAGATTCAAGTAAGACAGCTTTCCTGTGAATTTTGTAAGAGAAGTGTGGAAGACTCTCTGAGTAATACGGAATTATATCAATGAGAGCAATATGAGGCTATCACATTTAGAAATGGGAAAGAATAAGAAGAACCAGTGAAAGACTATGCTTATCTTGTAGAAGTCTAAGAGACGAGGAAAGAGGATGAAGAAAAGAGTGACAACTCTCCTTATTATTTCTTAGATCTTGGTATACCATGCTTGAACATCGAAAAAACTTGGGTAGATATCCATAAAGAGAACTTCATCATTCAGATTAGTGATGGCCAAGTGAGATTCAATATGAATGATGTATTAAAGAATCTGGAGGAGGGCAACACATTAAGAAAAAATGACATGTTCGAATCTTTTAAGGAACGAGAGGATGAAGAACAGTTGATAACGAACATCTAGTCTGAAGAAGCTATGGAAGTCTCTGTTCAAGAAGCTAAAAAAAGAAGAGGAGATGAGGGCGAAATAGGAAGAACAAAGAAGAGAAAAACTCATCCTCTTACCAGGCAAATTGCTAGATTTCATGGAAGATTCAAAGAGTTTTGTTTTTCCCTGTTTTGTTAACAAATAGCTAAAAAAAGGACATTACTGAGTTTAATCAATTTTCAAGTTTATCAATATTGTCCTTCTGATCATTTTGTAGTTTGTAGCTTACTTACAGACTACAAAACTGATGTTAAATGAAAAGGTTGGAAACAAGCCGCTCATAATTGATCCCGACTGAGTTTCCAATTATACAAGGTCAAGCTAATGACCCTAAATTAACAGGTTTAGTAGTTAGATTTAAATCATTGTGTAGTTAGGTTTGCTTAAACTCTAAAATAAGTTTTGAATGATTTGGAATGTTTTTGATTGCTATTTCTTTTACAATCTTGAATCACTTATAAGATAGGGGAACACTCTCGATGTCAAGCGGATTTGGTCTTAATACTATCGCCATCACCACCTTCAACACTATAAATGATTTCATGTTCTATCCCTTTTCTTTTCAATTTTGTTAATATTTTTCTTATGTTTTTCGTATATTGTGTATTATTTCCCCTAGTGTGTTTGTGTACCCTTCTCATATTGAGGACAATGTGTTGTTCAAGTGTGGGTAGGGTTATGTGTTTTGCTTTGAATGTGAATTTTACATATTATATGATAGTTTGTTAGGTTGCATTATGTGAATCGTGTCAATGTGTCAATGGCCTAGATGGATTGGAATTGATTTAATTTTGAACATAGTCTATTAGGTTGTGAAGAATCATGAGCTCGCAAAATTAATGAATTGGGTTCTTTGGCTAAATATGCAGCTTAATTAGGATTTAATGTTAGTTTTTTGCCCTCTAAATTGTCACATTCATTCATAATTTCAGGTCTTTCGACTTAAGTAGATTTGCTAGTATTTGTTCATGAAAACGAGTAGCTAAAGCAACAAGGTAAGCAATAAATAACAAATAAAAAAATGTTGGTTAATTTTAAATAAATTACTATTCTACTGGCCTTCAGGTTATGAATAGACCTAGTAGCCAGTTAAGAATGTGATGTAGCTGAGTAACCAGATCGACACGCATCACAAATGTGTGCCTTCGCGTCAAAAGGCTATAATGACGTTCCGACTAAGTAGCTTAATAAAAAAATGACTTAGTTGAGTAACTGGATCGACATTCATTACCAATGTTTGCCTCCTCATAAAAGACTAAGTCCATGTTCACAAAAAGTAATAAAAAATAAAAAAGTATGTTTTCTAATAAAAACCTACCAAACTTGTAATAGCTTGACTTTTCATGAAATCGTACTTAAGAGTAGTTACAGAGCTTGAATGACCAAAAAATTCTTAATGTGTGTGTTCAATTGGAAAGGGTGAATAATTTAACACTTGAGTCTAGATTAATATGTATATATAGTTCAAAGCCCCTAGACGCGGATTTTGCATATTAATGATTTGAAATAACTTGAATGATTATGCATAAAATTAAATTTATTTCATGAAGTTGAAGCCATTGTCTTATTATTGCATTGTGCGTTGTGTAATTTTGTGTCTTTGTTGCTTTATTTGGTTGAGGACAAACAAATGTTTTAAGTGTAGGGATGTTGATAAGTGTAAATTGCATCGTGTTTTAGGGGTTAGTTTGATATGTGTTTAGTTACTAATTCAATCGTTTTGGTATATGTTTAGATTAGAATTATGTTAGTTTGTTAATTCATCATCATCATCATCATCATCATCACACCCACTCCGAAGTCCCGCAATAAAGCGAGATCTGAGGAGGTCTGATAGTATGTAACCTTACCCCTACATAGTAGAGAGGCTGTTTTCGGTAGACCCACATGCAGATGTGACAATAAAAGAGTGATGCAGGTTAAAAGAGTAAATAAGTAAAACTAGCACGCTAAATCATTATGTAAATAAAATTACAATAAATACATAAATAAATAAAAATAAAATATAACTCGACTTCTTAAAAACTATTTTAAAACTAAAATATAACGAAATATAACATCTCTTTATCTTTAGAAAAGCACCAATACCCAGATGATAAGAGAGTAATAAAGCATCAAAGAACTCGACTTTGAATTATACAAAACACGAAAACCCAGAAAAAAAATGAACATATAGAAACACAAAAAGTCTGAAACGATAAGATCATTAAGCATAAAAATTCAATCTTGACATAAACCCAACAATATCAGATGCAAAGAGATCAACATACTAAAACCCAAAAAGCATTAAACACTAAATCAAACAAAGAAGCTAATATCAAAAGCAAAAAATCATAAAGAACATAAATTTCAGAAAACCCAAACATAACCCAGAAAACACCAAAGCAGAAGAGACTAATTGATCAAGAACCATACCCGAACGAGGAGGCTGCGGAGAAGGAAGAGAGAGTAAGAGCGTCACGAAAGAGGGAGAGCAACGCAAAGAAACTTACGTGTTGAATACTAATATTAATATCAAAACAATAAAAACTGCAACTAGTCATTGCTTTGCAATCTAACATTTTATAATCAACGACAACAAAGAAAGTTTCCATTTTTTTCACCAAAAGAGGAAAAGAAAAACTAACCTGTTTGTTGTAGATATTGAAGTAGTTATTGAAAAGGTACCATAGTCCAAACAACAATCCAAGCATTGAAGTCCTTCCAAATCTCATTGTGAAAAACTAACCTATTCTGCGATGAGGAGGAGGAGTTGGGCTGCGAGAACTGATGCTACGAGATGGATGTGTTTGTTAGTGTTTCAGGGTCAATATCAAAAAATAGAGACATTCGGAATGAAACAACGGCCCACGATCGTGACAGAAGCACTGGAGTTAGCCCACGATCGTGGCTTATATGCCATGATTATGATAGAAGGCTCGGATGTGGGCCACGATCGTGGCCTGCATCGGTGCAGATAATAAAAAAATCAAGTTTCTAAGGATGTTTCGAACCTTTTGGTGCCCAAAAAAATCCTAGGACTGCTCAGAACATAAAAGGTATTTAAAGAATAAGACAAAGAAGCAGAGGAGCTTTTGCATCAGCCACTTTTGAGAGAAACCCTAGAGTGAATTATCGAGCGATAGAGGAAGAGAAGAAGGAAGAGAGAAGTGGAGAAGAAGCCGACTCAACATACTTCCCAGATTAGGAGTTTCTTGGCATCGCTGCCTCCCATTGTCCATTCAATTCATATTTCCTGCTATTTTCAGTTTTATTATTGTATAGAATTGGAATAATAGTTGATGATAGGATTTTTGGATGTTGATGATGTTCTAAACTCACATACGGAGTTTTATCTTTGATTTAATGAAATTTGATTGTTTACATTTTACTGGATTTATTGTGATTTAATTTCTACAATTGCATAATTCGATGATAAATTAAGAGGTTGAATCGAATGAAAAATAATTAAATTGGGCTAATGAGAGTTAGGTGATTTAATAGAATAAGAATTAAATCAAATCATTAAATTGTGCGAAGAGAGATCTTGCATAGGTTTTTTATAGTTTATTAGACAACTTCAGATCTAATTAGGGTTTTAGATATTTTTTTAAATTAAATGGTGTAATATATTGAAGATGAGTTAAGGAATAGTTCTACAACTTTTGAAGTTATACTCCTTTGTCAAAGCCAACCAATGACTAGTAACCATATTCATAACAAAAGACGACTTAGTTTATGGATCCCTGCACTTACTACGTGACAAGGTTTGTTGATTTCTGAAGGGTCTGAATTAAAGAGGATAATTCCCTGTTCCTTCTTCTCGCTACCCGGCATCTTCCCCAATTAAGGTTGATTTCTTCACTAACAATGAAGGTTTAGTTCCTCAACCAAAACTTGTAAGTGAGACTATTCTGTTAGGTTCTTCCTTCCTGACCTCTTCTTCATTTGATTACTACCTTCTTTTCTCTGGTCAAGTTTAACTAGTGAGATTCTCTCTATCACAGGATATCGCTTTCCTCAAGGGGCATGGAGAAGGATCTTTGATTAGGTACCTTTTTTTATCTTCTTGATCTGTATTACTCTCTACATTAGATTCTCCCTGAACCTGTTTTCTCTTCCTCATGCTTTTCTTCTATTCATCTACTTTGTCTTTGAGTGCTCTTATGTTAAATACCTTAGCCTTTTACATATTCAGAGAAGCTGAGATATTTATGTTACATACTTGGTTAAACTATTTTAGAAGGATGAGCTCTCTGAGTTCTCGATTTAATTCTGACGCAAGAACCTTTTTGGGTGATTGGTTACCACCAAATCATTTAAGGTTCCTTTGTTTCCACACCCCGTATATACATAGCCCTATGGATAAGACATGGATCTGTATCTCTGGGTTCCTAGGGTTTGAGAGATTTTCCAATTTCTGTACTATCTCTGTGACTATATTCCCTAAGTTTAATCTTAGGCATCTATTCGATATAGCTCCACATAGCTGCTGTAAGGACATGTGAAGAAGAGATGATGTCTTGTTTCCGCATGGATCTAACACAATAGACATGTTCTATCCATTTGTAGACACGACATTCTGTCTGATGTATTTAGTCTATTTTAGACTACTAGCCATGATATAAAGGAAACTTTTGGAGGTAAAACTTTGCACCAAATAACTCTATGCCATTCCACCATTTGTTTCCTCCTTCTCAGCATATCTTTAGTGGTACCATTGGTAATTTATGGATAGGTTGGTTTTGCTACTAGAATGTATCCTAAGAGTTTCGTTATGGTTAGTAGGATGGTTGGAAATGTCTTAATTGTTCACGAAAGTTCCATGTCCCCCCGTAATCATAGAGGTTAGTTTGAATTTGAGTGAAGAGGTTTGAGGGCTACTTAGATTGTTGTAGTAGTGTATGAGGGGTTGTCCCATGTTAGGGCAATTATCAAACCATAAATAAGTAGTTTGTCCATTCCCAATTGTGCATATAACTTCATTCTTGATTCTGTCCCTCAACTTTAGAACTTGATTGAGAAAGTGCGAGTGTGATGTTGATTTTTAAATGCTCTATAAACTTCTTTCTTTGAGAAAGTAAGAATGGAGCCATTTAACCCATAGGGAATTTTTATCCATGAGAATCCACCATAATCTCTTCAGTATTAATGCCTAATTTGTGATCTTGATAGGGGTAATATTCAACCCTACTTCATCTTTAGGACAACAGATATTAGCCCATTTCACTTTAGCTGTCCCTTTGCCCCCATTTGGATGATTCTATAGAAAGTTTCTAAGGATTCTTTCTATGGACTTGATGATTCCTTAGGAAATAAATATGTGAGAACTTTAATAAATATTTAGAGAATTCAGTAACGATTTATAAGTTATACCTTCCCCGTATAGGACAAAGACTTGTTTACCCAAGAACTGATTCTTTTCTGAATCTTCTTTATAAGTGGATTACATTATGCATAAGTAAGTCTTTTGGTAGAAACTGGTAGTCCAAGATACAGTAGAGGAACTTGTTTGAGCAGCATTCCTATTGATTGAGAGATGAGAGGACCCAATGTAGTAGCTTTCTTGGATAATAGGAAATAACTCTTTGTTGGATTGAACAGTAGACCTAAGAAATGTTTAAATTTGCTAAGAGCTTCCATATAACTTTGTATGGAGTCCTTTATGGCCCTATAAAATAAAAGTAGATCATTTGCAATGTTGGATCGGAAAAAGAAAGCATGCCTTGTTTGGAGAAACGGTAGATTTCAAAACTTTTAAGAAATCAATTTGCAGCGGAAGCAACATATCAAAAACATCATGCCAATCCATACATGATATGGTATAAGGATAATAAAACGTGAACAAGATGAAGAGATTTACCGACTCCTTTGCTACAGCTTTAAATCCTCGCTGCGCTATCCTCTCCTTCTTCTTGTATCCAAATCCTTTGGCTTTGAATCTTTTCCTTTAGCAATCTACTTTCTCCTTGTTGTAGTATCCTCAACCAATTAGATTTACCACTTGTTCT
>JAOTBA010000203.1:3503990-3516697 GCA_025629845.1 Erythroxylum squamatum
AAATATAATAAATTAATTAGTTACAATATAATTAATTAAAATATAATTCATTCATTAATTAAAATAGTATAATTAATTATTTAAATTAATTAATATATTGTAATTAATTAATTACAATATAATTAATTTTTATTTCTTAATATTTTTTACAAACCAACTAATATTAATAGAAATGATAATCATTCATTTTTTTTAACCAATTATCATAATTATAATGATAATATCTATTCTCATTTTTTAATTATAATGATAATATCTATTCTCATTTTTTACTATACTTATTCTTTTTCTTATTAACATTCCTACCTACGAACCAACCTTCCAATAGACGAAGAAATGCATTGAAGAAATGCATTGGGTATCACAGTAAACACCACAAACTTAAATTTCGTCTGTGTGCTTGCCGACAAGAAGAGACGGTCTCATTTCAGTTCACCTCTTTAAGCTGTCGAGGAAAAAGAGAATTTCGAACAATCCTTGTCAATGTCATGTCGCTATCCTTGGCTTTCAATTTTAAAAAGGGCACACCCCCCTCTCCCGAATTACGTTTATACCCTTAACTTACAGTTCTGGTTGTTCAACGTCAGAGGGGCACACTTGTACTCCGTCATCCCAAAGGAAAAGATAAAAGTTTGCATCTGAAGCCATTTCTACCCTCATCACCACAGGCTGCTCGCGGTATCATTAGGGGCATAACCGTCCAAATTCCGACAAGTTTTAGCGGCTTTCTGGTCATTTTGATATTTATATAGGAAAAGATAGAAACAAAGAAGAGAGAGATAAGGCTGAAGAGAGATAGAGAGAGAGAGGGAGGGGCAGAGAGAGCCGTTTGTGTCCGTTTTTTCTGTTAAATATATGTGTGAGAGAGAACAGATAACAATGGTGTCGGACCAGGAGATAGCGAGAGGTGTGGAGACAGTGCTCCGTCAGTCGGACCCTAATGCCGTCACTTCCCTGAACGGCGTCGTTAAGCAACTGGAAGCCAAGCTAGGTTTAGACCTCTCTCACAAGGCTGGTTTCATTCGCGATCAGATCAACCTCCTCCTCCTTGGCTCTCACTCACCTTCGGTGATTACCACCACAACCACCCACCACCACTCACCACTACAACAGCATCCACAAACCCATGCTTTTCGTCTCCCCCAGAAGGACCATTTTGCCCTCCCCCAATTTCAACAATTTTCACCTCATTTTGCCATCCACCAGCAGCATTCTCAGGTGTTCCCTCAGGACCTCAACTTCCGACACCCCCCACCGCCGCCGCCTCACCAGGTTCAGCAACCGCCGCCGCAGCCTGTCGCCAAAGCTGATGTCTTTCCTCAAAATGCCGCTTCTGTACCTCCTCAAATCCCCAATGAGAGGTAATAAGCTTTGGCTGTGTAATGAGATGTTGGTTTTAGGGTTTGTCTTAGGATCTTTATTTCATTTTTTGGTGTATTTGGTAGCAAACTCAGGGTTTTTTTATTAGGGTTTGTTGTCTCTTGCCCTTTTATATTTTTCTTTATACTGTCCCCCTTTTATCGTTTTATAATAAAAGCTCTGGATTGTAGTCGTTCCTGTAAGATTTGGTGTTTTTAGAATAACAATACTACTTTAATTTTATGAAAATTCTGGGTGTTGTTGAACCTTTGATAATTGATCATTCGTATGAATTTGCTCAGCCTAGGTGTATACATTTGCGCTGCATCATGTTGTTGCTGCACAGTTTTGTTTTTGTTAAGCTATTGTCGGATGATTTTATTTTGATCTTGAAAGTGTTCTGAGACTGTTGAAATTACACTTATAGCAGGCATAAAATCTGATGGTGTTTTTAAACCAATTACTACAGTACTCCAGTTGGTGCTAAGCGAAGAGGTGGTCCAGGGGGTTTAAACAAAGTTTGTGGTGTTTCACCTGAACTTCAGGCAATTGTTGGTGAACCAGCGTTGCCGAGGACTGAGGTATCTTATCAAATAGTTCCTATGATGCCCTGCCTTTATTACTATTTGATTGCCTTTGCAGAAGTTTAAGAAATCCCTAATGTTTGGAAGAACTTTCCTTTTCTTGATGCAGATTGTGAAGCAGTTGTGGGCATACATAAGGAAACACAACCTTCAAGATCCAAGCAATAAGAGGAAGATAATTTGTGATGAAGCCCTAAGTGTGGTCTTTGAGACGGACTGCACAGATATGTTTAAGATGAACAAACTACTGGCTAAACATATTATTCCACTGGGACCATCGAGTATGTAAACTGAAACTTTGTTCTGCCATTGCTGCCTTGTGTTTGATGTGGTCTAAGTTCAGGTTCTGTGAAATTTGGTGCAGAAGAGTCTGGCCAGGCTAAAAGATCAAAGGTAGACGTAGAGTCCACAACTGATAGGGCTGGACCTGATGGATCGCTTGTAGTAATATCTGAACAACTTACCAAGTTTTTAGGGACTGGAGAAAGGGAGATGACACAGTTGGATGCATCTAGACGTGTTTGGGACTATATAAAGGTTAACCATTTGGAGGTTAGTAGCTAGGTTACACACTAGTCTCCAGTTATTTACTACAATAGCAGTGTCTTGGTATAGTTGCTTTCTTGTTGGACCAGTTCTCGTTTTATCTCTGCTATTATATTTGTTTTCCTTTTCTTACTATCTTGTTGCCTGTTTCTTTGTCTTTTGTTTTTTGACAATTTTCATTGTTGCCTATTACCTGTTTTTCCCTCCTAATATAGACGTTTATTGGTCTGTTGTTGCCTATTACCTGTTGTCCCTAATAGTATGATGTAACAAGAAAGGAAAATGAATCCGAAATTAACTTTCTCTGATTCTGCTTGTATTCCTTCAGGATCCGCTGAATCCAATGGCAATAAAGTGTGATGCAAAGCTTCAACAGCTTTTTGGATGTGAATGCATTTCTGCTGTGGGTGTCGAAGAAATGTTAGCTCGCAATCATTTATCCGAGAGGTCATGATGTTTATAGATTAACTGGTTAGTATGCTAAAAATATTGTAATGAGTTCATAGATTTTGAATAAAAAAATTGTAATGAGTTCATATATTTTGAACTAAGGCATGGCTGGAAGCATTTGTCAACAAAATTTTTGCTCTCTTTTCTTCCAGTTAGACTTAACATCTTTGGTTCACCCTAAAATAGTTGAACACTTTTTTCTTCTCATTTTTCTGGCTTAGGCTATTCTCAAGATGACCGGATGAGTCCTTGGGGACTTTTTGGGTTTATATAGCACCATTATATAGCACCAGTGACAAAATGCATCTTCAAGGTTTTGCTTGTTATTTAATGTGAGCCTTTGCATCATGAACTTGATCTCCTTGTTCTTTACATCATTTTATAACAATCTTCATTATCAATTTACCATTGTGAAAGTCACTGGTGAAATAATAGACCTTTGTTCCTTTTTATGTAACTGTTTCCTGGATTGTTGATGCTATCTTTAAGGCAGTTCTCATAGATCCGTTGTGAGTATGCTTCTTATTTCTTGTTCTGACAGATATACTACTGCTCACAAATCCATAAATTAATTTTGTTGTTTATGTATGTGCCTGATCTTACATAATTTTGTTGTTTGTGTAAATGACCGATGTATGTAAACTTGTTTTCAGCAGGTACATGGAATGCTTCCTGTCTGGTTCGTTAGGATGGTAGAACTGATAGTGAAGACTTTGCTTTTTGGCCATTTATTGTTCTTTTGTTCCTTCTGCTTTGTGAATTAACATGGCTAGGTGATATGATCGCTGACATTGACTTTTAGTATCAGATTGAAAACATTCCATGGGCAATGGCAGGAAATATCTTTGTAGTTATGTCATTACCCTGGATTTAGGCTTTCTTTGCTAATTCCTTGGTCTTTTAACTTGGAATGTCTAACCCTTGTGGTAGACGAAGACAGTGGTGGAATTGTAAAATATTTTGTACTTGTGCTGAAAGGATGAAATGGTAATTCAGCTGCAAGTGTCTACACCTTGTTTATGAATCACATGGGCCAATTGTTCTCATTGAACAGTTTTCTCTGCATTATTTATTCTAAATAGACATTGTCCTTCTTTCCAAGTTAAACAAACCAAGTATATAATCAGTTGTTTGAAGGTTACATCGAGTTAAAAAGCATAAAAAAAATTTACTTTCAAATTCAAGTCAACATCCAGAGTACTATGTGGTCAATCAGAAGCACTGTCACTGGAACTGTTGTACAATTAGAGAAGCCATGGCTACAACTTGGTATACTAGCTAAAAGTCCCTGCGGTTAGAAAGATCAAACTTTGTGACCACTAAGAGTAGAATGAGAACTGCTGCTTTAACCTTGTTGGACAGTTTATGGTAGCTCATCTTGTCTGTTATGGTCATGACATGCCCCAGTAATTTCTGCATCAAAATTTGTAGGGTCGATGAATAAGAATAATCAGCTCCTGTAGTCTTTAATTCTAAAATTTCAGGTTGCTTACCAGTCTATAGGGTTCAAGGTAAACAAGCGGCTCCATAAACAACTCCACATGCCTGACAAGCATACAACTGTTACTATAATTCACAATTACGAGGAAGCTCCTATTATGTCTTGCTTCTATATGGATTATTTTCCACACCTTATGTGCAGCTGCCCCCTGTACTCGTGCAAAATGAGGAAGCTGATACCCTTCCCCAGTATCGTGCGTGACATTCTCGATTCTTCCAGCAGATTACCATGCAAAACAAGGTGCTAAAAGAATGAGGATTGCAGATTTAACAATGGCAAATGAAAAATTGGTTTGTCAGGAGAGATTGACAGGTGCACATACCTATTCTCCATTGAACACCAACGACCATCCCATCCCGCAGAGTTGGTTTCATTACAAATTTTACGTTTTCTCCCAACTTGCTGATCAGGAATTTGAAGAAGTCGAGAACTTGCTGCAAAAAAGAAATTTATCATACTCGTTCATAGTTCCTTGCATTTTCAATATCATGACAACCCAAACTATCATCAGACTGTTATGAACCTGTTTTCCTTGGATAGACTGGAAGAATGAGAAGAAGTTGCAGACACATCGACACTCGTCTCCTATAATATCAGACAATTCATCCGTGTTTCGGTTTTTAACAGCATTATAAAGCTTGGACACTGTGTCAAGAACTCGACCATCTTCTGGCCCTGATCCTTGAGAATTCGTTGCAGTGCATTGCACAGGCGATAACGATCCACTCCTCCAGGACAAGCTTTTACCAACCACAGGTTGGTGCAAGAATGGACCTAGGAAAGTAACATTAGTAGAGGTTCTTTTACATGTATGTTTCCTTTTAAGAGGGTTAAGGAAACTCCAAGGCTGTGATGTGACAGAATTTGTGTATGGTTGAGTGAGAAGCGCTGGGATGACCATTTTCAACAAAAGAAGTGACGAACTTAGGAACTAGAGAAGGTGAAAGTGTAGGCAATGATAATGATCTAGATGAAAGAAGGCTCCAAAAGATGATGAAACCAAGAAGTAAGGAAAGAATTGAGGCAAGTGAACCTTGCTTCAAAATGGAAGCAAGGAATCATTTTAAGCTATTTTTGGTTAGAGGTTTTATAACGAAATGAAATAGTACGTAATATTATTCCTAAACAGTAAAAATGAAAAACTTCGATTTTGAAGGTTTAGGATGAAAATTAAAATGATAAACAACTTTATACTATATTACATTATAAACTCTTCATCCAAATAACATTTCACTCTATTATATTATGAACTATTCCATTCCTCCTGAGCAACAATTTTTTAATATTACATCCATTTCTATTTCATTCATTTATAAATTATTCCATTCCATTTCATTCTATTAAAAACTTTACGTCAAAGTAAACATAACCTTAAAAAAGTGAAAGCACATGGTACTACTTTATAATCAATATTACTTCAAACAAAAACCTAAATGCAAAATTTACTAAACTTTTGATGTTTATGATCCATTTAAATTAGTGACAAAAAAGGGCATATTTTTTATTAGAGCGAACACTTAAAAAATCTAAGAGTAAAAGAATTTTTTAGGATATTATAAAAAGAGAGGACAATATTTTTTATTTTTTCGTCAATTATAAATATAGAGGCAATTACAACTCTTTATTATATAAGCAATATTTTAAAAACCGACCTGATTTAGCCTGTTTAATAGTAAAAACCTTGAATCGACCACTTTTTTTGTTTGATTTTCAACTTTTCAGTTCGACTTAGTTTAATAATTTTTATTGTTAAAATCAGTCAATTTATTAATTAATCGATCAGTTTTTTAAAACTAATAAGTTTTTATAAACTAAAGTAATCCGATTAATTTTTATTTAATAGTTTTCTTTTCTAGTTAAACTTTAAAATATTCAATAGGTAAGGATAATCTTCTTCAGTAATTTTTAAAATTATTTAATTTTATTTAATCTTTAATTAATTTTAAGATGGTGTAATACTCGTTAAATCTTTTAAACTTTAAACCTTTTGTCTTATCATTTAACTTCTCACGTGTTTTTTAAAACATTGTGTATAAGAAAATATAAGTTATGTATATGTCTTGTTTACCATCGATGTCATTTATTAAAAATGTTAAATAATTGACATCAATTTTTTATGCTGTAACAAATAACATCATTTCGTATCTCACACTTACATCACACGTCATACTTAAAATTTTAAATAAATTCTTATTTGGGAGACAAGTGAAATTCTTGTCCTATCTTGGAGTCACTGTCACAGTCAAAAAGATTCCACTATTCTTTACTTTCTTTTTGCCTTGTTTATGTAATAATAATAATAATAATAATAATAATAATAATAATAATAATAATAATAACAACAACAACAACAACAACAACAACAACAACAACAACAACAACAACAACAACAACAGGTTATACTAATAATAATACAATTCATAAAAAAATAAAATAATAATAATAATAATAATAATAGGTAATAATAATCGTAATCATAATAATAATAGGTAATAATAATAATTATAATCATAATATTAATAATAATGATAATAATTATAATAATAGGTAATAATATTAATGATAATAATAATAATAATTAAATATTAATAATATTAATAATATTATTATTATTATTAATTATTGTTATTATTATTAATATTATTATTATTGTTATTATTTATTAAAAATTTCAATCTTCTTCTTCTTATTCTTCTTCTTATTATAATTATCATCATCATCATCATCATTATTATTATTATTATCTTTATCATCATTATTATTATTATACGAAATTAATTATATTATTATTATTATCATTATTATTATTATTATTGATTACACAAAATTAATTATCTTATTATTTATTTATTTATTTATATTGTTAATTTTATTACACGAAATTAATTATCTTATTTTATTTTTATTTTTATTATTAATTTTATTATACGAAATTCATTATCTTATTATTATTATTATTATAAAAATTTTAATAATAATAATAATAATAAATTAATTATTATTGTTGCTGTTATTATTAATTATTATTATAAATTTTGTACTTATTATTATTATACAAAATTAATTTTCTTGTTATTATTTTTATTATCTTTATTATTCATAATTATAAAGCTGTTTGACTGGCTCTTGGGCTCTTCAATTTTGAAGTTATTGGAAACTTTTAGCTACTTTAATACTTCTTTCGGTGTTTATGTTTAAAGCAATTTGATTTTGACGTTGTTTTATGATTTATATTCCATTTTAAATATAATATGAAAAAATAGTATTATATTATCTTTCATTCCCATTAATGCAACAAACCAAACAATATTATTGGTATTAATATAGAAACCCAAGTTACAAACCAAACATCTTTTTTTATTTTTCATACCCATTTCTATTCCCTTCTACTATTATACCCATATCCATACCCAACCCCGTGCTCAAATCAAACGCCCCCTTAGTTATTCTAAGGCCTTAATGATAAATTGAAACTTTATTATAAAATCACAAATTCTTGATAATAAAAGTTTCTAAAGTTGGTGTTAGAAAAGGAGGGCATAATTATTAGTAGATACTATCCCAGTTTTCCATATAGGTTAGAAAAGGAAAAGAAGTCAACGGACTTTGATTTTAGAGGCTTACGCTTCTTTTCTGTCAATAACGTGACTAGACCAGCTTACGTAAAAGCTGTGGCAATTACGTAAGCACTTATGCCAATAGCGTCTCTAACAAGTCAAATGAGACACAAAAGCCAACAATGATCAATTTATGTATATGGGTTTTATGTTTCAAATGCACTAAATAAATTTAAGATGGTTAGTGGCATCCACATGCTACCTTATAGATGCAAACGGCCTAGCAGAATGGCTTAATTTGTTACACAATCTTAGTTATTTATCTGTAAAGTAATTAAACTCTAACCATTAACTTTTAAACTTTAGATGAATTCCAAATCTCGAATAATTACTTTTGGTGTAAACTATGTTGATATCGAGTTCTAAATCAAGGAAAGGCTAATCACTTGGGAAATAATAGTAATTAAGCAACCATGATTGCTTTTGGTGTAAACTATAAAGAGCTTTTCAAAAGTTGTTTAGGAAATTATATAATTTTAGAATTAAAAATCAAATTTTAATTCTGTCTCTAGAATTCCAAATTTCTTTCAATTGAGTTAAACAACTCAAAAGTGCATCCTTCCTTCTTTTGCCTGTTACCTCTTCTCTAAACATCCAAACGAGTTAGGAATGGCGATTCTAATGATTTTATTGAGCTATAAACCATAAGTATAAATGATACTTAAGTGAGATTGAAAATATGAATGTTTACGCGACATAGAGAGTTGGGCTACAATTGTTCTGAAGAAATCGCATTTTAATTAGAATTTTAGATTCTGACTTGAAGTTGGTACATAATATTGTTATTGAAGAATAGTCTGAATCATTTATACTAAATATTAATATTTAGTATAAATGTTAATCAAGACCTTAGTCCAAATGATCCTACGGGTTACGTCAATTTTTTCGCCGTTCTTTCTCTCTAAATTATACCTATTCATTATGATATATAATTAATAGTAATAAAAATATAACGAATTAGTCGATTTATTATAAAATTATAATTTATTTATAAATTAATTATTATTCATTAACTCTTTAGTTAATTCAGTTATAATTAATAATAATTAGATTTATTCTTAAATTAAAATTTATTCATAAATTAATTATTATTATTTAACTCTTTAGTTTATTCAGTTATAATTAATAATAATTAATTAATCGATGTATTAAATAATTGCTCAAAGTCTACGTCAAACAATTAATAATAATTAAAATATAAAATATAATATAATATATTTATAAATTAGTTTATTCAGTTATTATAACATAATTTATTTAAAAATTAGTCTATTCACTTATAATTAATAATAGTTAATATATAATTAATTAATTGATGTACTAAATAATTACTTAAACTCTATGTCAAACAATTAATAGCAATTAAAAATAAGATATAACATGATTTATTTATAAATTAGTTTATTAAGTTATAATTAATAATAAATATATAATTAATTAATTGGTGTCTGAAAATATAGTTAATTTATTAATCAGTACATATTAATATTTAGCATATATGTTAGTCATGACCTTGCATTATTAGTTGTTAATTATTATTAATTTTTATATACGAAATTATTATTTATATTTACCAGTTACATATTTTAAATAGTTACTCAAACTGTAGGTCAAAAAAGACCAAATCACCCCGGCTGTGACTTCGTAAGTCACAACCGTGCATACTATTTTGGTTTTCTTAATTAACACCTATATAACGTTATCATACTTTTTATTAAATTATTTATTAATTAATTACAATATTATTACGTAGCTTATTAATAATAAGCAAAGAAATAATTGATTAATTAATTATTATATATTGGAGACATATATAAAAAATTGCTTCATTAAAATATAATTTATTTATAAGTTGATTATTAATCATTAACTGTTTAGTTAGTTCAGTTATGATTAATATTCTAATTAATATATAACTAATGAATTGATGTATTAAAATATAATTAATTGATAAATTAGTTAGTATATATTAATATTTATATTTATGCGTTACATACAAATAACATTTTTATTTAATAATTACTTAATAAATTAAAATATTATTAATTAGTTAATAATTATAACATAATTGATTGATTAATTAATTATTATATATTTAACATATAACATTTCAGACTGTTCATAAGCTAAAACAGCATTCTGTAATCAACTTTAATTCAAAATTTGGAATTCTAGAGACAGAATTGAAATTTGATTTCTTTAGACCATTTGTAGTCCTATGTCTCTAGTTTACTCCAAATAAAAAATCATTCCATTCGGATAACTACAGATCAAGATATTGTCAAAATACCGAAGCAAGTTTAATGAAAATACTCATTCATTAGTTTTCCACAATTCCTCATCATTTTTGTCTTGCATTTTTCACTCAATCTCTCCCAATTAATTTCAGATGGCTATAATTTTTGGTGGAGTTATAGAACAACGTGTTTTGAATCTAATGGTTCAAGTCCCATGTCATTTGGAAGTTGAGAGAACAAGATATGGCCAAAAGATCAAAAGGTGTTCGAGTTTTCACGATCCGTTACTGCACGAGTGCGACTTCTTTTGGCTGGTGAATAATTCTATCATAATTTTTATATTTTGAATAATTCTATCAAATTTATATATTTTTAAGTCGCGTCTTCTTTTTTTATATTCAAATTTATATATTTTGAATAATTATATCATAATTTTTTTATTATACATTTAACAATTTAAAAATTAATAATCGTATCACAAAATTTTAAATTATACAGTATTTATTTATTTTAAACTTATTTTGTTTTAATTTTTTAATTTAGTTTATATATTTTATACATTTATAACAAACTAATTACACTATACATTTCCTTAATTTTTAAAATTTTATCCCTAACTTTTTACTGACTAATTTTACTTATTCATTTATGATATTTTAACTTATATATTTTTAATATAACAAATTTAAACCTTTTGAATAAAATATACATTACAAATTTTAAATATTTATAATTTGATTACAAATTTTGTAAATTACCCATTTTTATTTATACATTAAAATTATATAACAATATAGCAAATTAAATAAAAAGGGCATTATGTGCAGTATTTATCTGCTATTATATATACTAAGGTTGAACGGGACCACGAAATCCATCCCGTTCATCCATTCCACCCAACGGTTTCCTTAAGTTATGTCTTATCCTCGTGTCCCGACTCTCCTTCTGATTTTCGAATGTCGCGATTGCGCTTCAGATTTTATTTTGTCTCACCCCCGTGATTTTTCTTCTCTCACGCCCGTGACTCCCTCTCTCACACCCGTGAGTTTTTGCTGGTTTGGCCAAATGTGCTTTTAATTGTCACATCGTGACACAGTACTCTCTAATAGTACATGAACATGTTTGATTCTTTTGGCCATAACTTTGTCATCCGACCTCCAAATGATTTGATTATTAAACCAATAGATTCCTAACACATTTCTCTATCTCTCCATAAAAATTGGTAGCCTTTGACTTTGATTTGAAAAAGATGGACGGAAAGAAAGTGAGGGAACCGGTTGGAAGAGTATGATTTGTTTATGAACATACTTTGGCTTTTTAAATCATATCTTGATCTATAGAGCTACGAATGAGATGATTTATGTTTCAAAATAAACTAGAGACATAGGGCTACAATTGTTTTGAAGAAGTTAAATTAAAATTCTGGTGTCTGACTGGTGTGAGCTCCCCACCCTTGTGGGATGCATGTTCAGATGTGACTTAGGACGTGGGGTGCGCGTCTTGCAAAAGCGGGGTGCCCAAGATAATCATAGTTAATTAATTAATTTTGATATAATTAATAGTTATCATAATGTAATAAATTAATTCAATTATTTTTAACATTTATTGGAATATATTTAATTGTTTGATTTATTAAAATATAATTACTTTATTAAGTAGTCAATATTAATATTTGGTATATATGTTACTGCACTAATGATTATTATATAGTTTATATATATATGTAGTACCCGTGAATAAGTGTATAAAATTGTCATGACTATGACTTGTGACAATGATATCAATCAACTAATTAATAATATTAGAATAAATTAATTAATGATTTAATAAAATTTTATAAAATAATATAGAATGAAAAAAATAGACTAAATATTAATACGTACTAATTAATTAATTAATTATATTTTATTTGACACATCAATTAATTATTTTATTATTAATTATTATTAATGATAACTGAATAAAATTAACAATCAATAATTAATTTATAAAAAAATTATAATTTAATAAATTAATTAATGTATTATATACTTCATTATCTGAAATTAGCTAATTAGTTAATTATATTTTAAAGAAAAGATTTTTTTATTTGTGTTAAATATATTATAATTAATTAATACTAGTTAATGATATTTTAATTAATTAATCAACGATTAATGACTAAGATTTAAATTTAATATTTGTATATTAAAAATAATAATAGTTAATGAATGAATTTTAATATAATTAATAGTTATTATAATATAATCAATTATATATATATATATATATATATTTTTTTTGAGAAACCAGCGTGATCCTGCTGGGGGATGGTGCCCGTTTTATTAATATGAAAACAAAGTACATAGAGAGGCAGGGTGTGAAACCATACCTCCCCGAGAGATAGCTAAAGGTGGCTAAAACCAAACCTTCC
>JAOTBA010000203.1:3550412-3566846 GCA_025629845.1 Erythroxylum squamatum
TTCTTCTCATAGTTATTCTCTACAAACATCACTTCAGCCTCTTTCTTAAAAGGATTCACTTCAACTATTTCTTCCATCAGAGAATCTAAAACTCTCTTTACAGTAAGTGATTCTCCACTAGTATGCTTAATTACCTTCTTGAATGCATTAAATTCAGAAGGTAATGACTTTAGGATTACTACAGCTTGATGTTCCTCAGAAATTTTCTCATATGTAGCTTCGAAATCTTGAACTAGCTTAAAGAAGTAGTCTAGGTTATTATCTAAGGAGACTGAAGTATTCATCTTGTAGTTAGCAAGATTGTGAAGAAGTGTCATCTAGTTAGGAAGACACTTCTTGGCATACAATTCATCAAGTTTCACCCAAAGATTCTGTGCAATGTTACAATTTTGCACTTTTCTTATCACTGTTGGTGATAAGTGAAGCATTAACTTGCAATGTCCAAGTCTTTACATCTTTAGCTTTTTTATAGGATCAGTCTTTAGGTCATACTGATCATCTATAGCACCATAACAGTCATATGATTCAAGAAGAGCTTACATTTGGAGTTTCCAGATGGTAAAGTCTTCTTTACCAGAAAATACATCCATTTCCTTGCCTACCATGATTACTGTAGTGTAAAGAATCTTAAAGACTTTACTTACTGACTATTCTTGATACTTGGCGAGTCCAAGAAATGCCCCAGGAAGTCTTGAAGGCTCTGATACCACTTCTGTTGGGATAACTTTGCTTTACTGTTATTCTTTCAACCACAGAAATTGATAAAGATTGTTATTTTACAGGTATAAAACGATTGCAGAAAATAAAGAAGGCTGATTTACTTGGTTCGATAAACTATCTACATCCAAGGTTCCCACTTGTTAGTGGTGAAAGAATTCACTAATGAAGAAGAAAATGAAGAACAAAGTACAGAGATTGAGTGTTTTGTAAAATACCTACAGCAAGAGTCTCTCAAACTCCACAGTAACCAAAAAAGTTGGTACTCTAGCACTTTCGGATCTTTTTCTTCTCACTATTTTTCACTCTTTCAACTACTAAATACAAAGAAAATTGAAGCTTTGCAATTCTGTGAATCTCTACTCTTTTCTGTCTGATGTATCTTCCTTGCTTTTATAGTTGACGGAGAAGAAGAAGACCTTCAGATCAACTTGTTTAAGTCAGCTCTTCTGCATGTGCCGTCGACGTGAATCATTAAACACTTTAATCCTTCTGTCCGCGTTTTATGTACTAGAGTAGCTGTGTTTTGTTTTGTCTTCATGTAATACGACTGTGCTTCATGTAATGCTTCAAACATGCATTAGACGATTGTGTTTTGAGTTTAAACACTTCAGACTTGTAAGGTGCCATGTATTCTTGTTCAAATTGAGTGGAGATTGCTGGAGTATGAGTGATTTTATCACAAAAGGAAATAAATCAAATTTGAATTTTAAAATATTATATGGTCATCATCAAAACCATTAATAAGCCTAACAATCTCCCTCTTTTTGATGATAACAAACAATAATAGATATATTTTCAAAATTCAAACAAGAGTCTGAGATATACCTGTCAGTTTTATAACCTTTCCTTAACAAATTAAAGAAATGAAAAGAGTCCGAGATATACTTGTCAGTGATTTATAAGTTCTTTACTGATTGGAAGGAGCCTTTCCTTTCTACCATAAAGACTTCACAATAGAAAATATCACAGATTCATCATATATAAGTGACAGTCATGCAAGTATATCATCAATCTTCAGCAAAAATATATCAAATATCAAAAATAATTCTCCCCCTTTGTCATTATCAAAAAATAGAGGGGAAAAGAATAAATTAGGCAAAAATAGCAATAAAGTTATCGAAGAGATATATAACATGTCATGCCCATAATCATACAAGGCAAAAATATATCATCAACTAACTCTTAACTCTCCCACCGCATTAGAGCTAAGAATTCTTAACAGAGAGATGGAACAGTAGCACCAAACTAAGATAAATGGTCATTTTCTCTTTCCAGTATGAGTAGTTGTTTCATTGAAATAAGGAGGCTTTGAGATGAATTATCCTTCAAAACTTCTCAAGTTATTTGCCATGATCTATCACGTGCTGTAAAACACAATAAATGTGAAACCTCACTCTAATACCAAATGATAAAAGAAAATACATACAAGAGATACTTTTAATTTGAATAAAATGACAGGGGCTGTCGAAGTTTAAAATAACAATATGAGCCTGCAAAGAAAAAGGAGCCTGCTATGCGATAGGACCTTGTTTAAGCAATAGGAGCCTATTAAGCGACATAAGCCTGATAAAGGATAAATCCAATTAAGACAATTTAAAATAGAAGGCGCTTGTTAAAATGAAAGGAACCTTTAGCTAGTTGAAAACAAAAGGAGCCTACTATAATAGTGAAGGAGTCTCTTGCTGAAATGAAAACACACACACACACACACACACACACACACACACACACACACACACACACACAATATAATGCAGAAAAATAAAAGTTAAGAGAAGAGAGAGAAGGACGCTGTTGATTTATACTAGTTTGGCTTACAATTCAAGCCTACGTCCAATCCCTAAGTATCCAACTTGAATGTTTCACTATGAAAACCAAGTAGTAATTTGACGAGCCTCTTCAAGCTCATGAATATATATTTTTCAAGGTTTTCCAACCTTTCACACTAATAGTATTTTTGCTAGCCTCTACAAGCTCTCAACAAATGAAGAAGTAGTTTGCTTCATATGAGCATCAATGATCTCTCACAAAAAGAATTATCACTTTCTAAAGTACAAGAGATTTTGATCAAGATATGACTTTTGGGAATATTGAAGCTTCTGAAGTATTTCAAATATTCTAGCTTCTATCCTCCCATTTGCAAATTGCAGTGACTCTTCTTTAAATAGGCATTTTTTTCAACTAGTCGTTGCTTTATTTCTGTTTTGAGTTGACTTTGAATCTTCAATATTATCTCTGCTAGAATCTTGCAATAATCAATTGTTGAGAGAAATTTGGAGCTGATTGATGAAATATATGATTAGCAGGATCTTTTTGGATTTTGTAAAATAAATAAGGTAAGTTCATAAAGAAAGTTTCTGCATGAAAGGAAGCTTTTATTCTATGATTGTATCTCCTCTTAAGAATTATATTGTTACCATCAAAAGGAATAAATCAAATTTGAATTTTGAAATATTATATGGTCATCATCAAAACCATTAATAAGCCTAACAAGTACATTTATGGTACTCGATGATATTTTACCAATATTCCAAATATCAATCGATATCAAACGAAATTATTGGTACCAATCGATATCGATGGTCGGTACCAAACAATTAGATTTCATGTCGTTTTCTTACGAAATTCAAAACTTTGCTTGTGATATCTGATTAATTGTTTCTTGTAATAGCTAAAATGTATTTGGAAAAGTAAGCCATTTGACATATTTGAATAAATATTTGCAAAGTAACGTATAAAGAAAATTTGATTAAATAAACTTAAATAAATATAAAATAATTAATTTATACAAAACAATTAACATTATAAATTACAAATGTTTATTTTTATTATTTAAAAATTATTTTTAATAAACAAATATGAATAAAATGTCTATCATAAAGAAAATGTGTCATTAAATTAGAAACAAGATAGAGAAAATTTAGATCATAAAGAAGAGTTTAGATCATCTATCTAATTTTACTCTGTTTAACCACGTCTAATGTCCAAAATGACAATCTTTTGTCCACTTTTATCCTGTCTAACCTTGTATAATATCCAAAACGACGTTGTTTTGGATATTAGACATGAGTTTAGAGACTACCCAATTATATCCAATGGCTAAAACGACGTCATTTTAAGCATTGGATAGGAGTAGATAACATACAATTGGACAAAGGATCCCCACTCCGTAAAGAATGAGATTTTTTTGGCCAAAAATTAGAATTTAATATTGTCATACTTAGTCCATATAAAGGGCGTACTTGAAAACCTTGATCTAAGATACTCTTAGTTTATAGCACAAGATAAACAAATGCTTACAAGTTTGGTGTACTATTGTAGTAACTAATATGAAAAGGGCATATCATTTAATATCCATACCTCTTATTTCAGATTGTAGACTGTATTGATGAGGGTATAGTCAACTTTGTGTATGTTGGAGAAACTATCCATATATATGGTGAAGTGAAGGGAAGTGGGTACCATCCTATAACCCGATTCACCATCGATCCTAAAGCTCAAGCAATAGTAACCATGGAATGACCATCAGTGTGGAAGAAGCTGATAGCTTTAACTACGGTTAACAATTGGGAATGGACCCATCCCGGCTCGACCTAAAGTCAACAGGCCTGGAGAGACTGGGATGAAGCAAAACAATATTTTTTTACACTCCTGTTTCTCACAAAATAAAACGACATCATTTTACACTATGTTCATTTCTTTTTCTAATTTTCTTCCCCTCCTCATCGGCCATCGTCACAGTCACTTTTCTCTCTATTCTCTCTCTCCGCTACCATTAGCCCTCACTGTCAAGCACCCCTTTGCTGCACCAGTTTCCGGTCGTCATTCGTCACCTCTTCGTCCTCCAATCGCTATGCCCCTTCTCCTCACTACCCCCCCCCCCCAATGTCTTGCTTCCCCACTGTCATGTTTTTCGACTTATCTTTGCCATCCACCCACCAAGGTAAAGTTCCTTCATCGTATTCTAATTTTGATTGAAAATTGAATTTGTGAAATATTGAGATTTCTAGGATTGTTGCCGTCAGTGAGGTGTTTTCACAGATTTACACGGTCATTTACACGCCGTGAGTTTCACGGATTTACATGGTCACATACACGCCATGTATGTGACCGTATAAGTCACTATGATCGTGTCACAAATGTACACAAGTGTGCATATATTTTTGCGAACTTACACGGTCACTTATACAGGCATGCTTATGACCATATAAGTTTGTGAAATCACACAGCAACTTATACGGTCACTTATACAAAAATGCATAAAAGCCCATGTGATTTTGACACGATCATAATGATAATCACAATCACATACACGCTTGTGTTTGTAACCGTGATCTTTGATTGATTATGATTATGAATAACATATATATTCAATTATGATTATGAATAACACATATTTATATGTTAATTGTTTCAAATGGATGGGCATATTACTTCAGTAGGGAATTATAATCCAAAACTGAAGATATAAATGAAAACTTCTAATCCCATACCAAGTGAAGGTAGAAGTCTAAATTAAAGTCAATTGAAAAGTGAAGTTTGGAATCTTCGATAAGACTAGATCGATGGACGGAGTGGAAAAATCTAAATGTAAGTATTGTCAAAGATGTTGTCCTGGAGTTCAAAAGTGGAACCTCTTATTTAAAAAGATAAGTGAATTCATGCCGTAGAAAAAAGATGATATTAAGAGGTTAAACATTTTTTGCCCCTAATCTTACGAGAGAGAAAAATGAAATGACTACAACACCTTATAATAACAATAAATCAAGCTTTTTGATAGCTTCTATGATAATTTGTTATGAACATCCACTATCTATAATGATACCAAAAGATTTATAATGTTTTGTAACTCGCTATAACCGACCATCAAGGTTCCAACTCAAAATATATTGAAGAAGGACATTATAAAGATATACGAAGATAAGAAGAAAGAAATTTTAAGAACATTGTCAAGTATTGAAAAATGGATTGTCATTATAACAGACATGTGGAGGGCCGATAACCAAAAGAAAGGTTATATGAAGGTGACGACAAATTATGTTGACAATGACTGGTAAGCTTTTGAGGTAATTTATATTGTTTAATATTGTTATCATTTACTTTTTCATCATGTCATGATTGATGTTGATAATATTTGTACATAATAGATTCATTCATATGCCGACACCACATACAAGTGAAAGGTTGACAGCCGTATTGGGAGACTATTTGATAGAATTTAATATCAACACCAATTATCCACCATAACAATCGACAATTGTAGCACAAATGATGTTATGATTGAGAAGTTGAAAAATAAGATACGAGTTGGGAGCTTGTTGGTTTATGAAAGGTTATTCCATATGAGTTGTTTTACACATATTTTGAATTTGATTGTGAATGATGGATTGGATATGACAAAGGAAGCAATAGATTTGATTCATATTAGTATAGTATATTGGAGTGCAACACCTAAAAGAGTTGGAAAATTTGAAGAAATTGCGCAACAACTATGCATTCTAAGTATGAAGATGATGGGTTTGGATTGTCTAATCAGATGGAACTCAACCTTCGAGATGTTAGAGTCGACAATCCAATATGTTGACGTTTTACTAGACTGAGACAAAGAGATTCTCAGTACATTTTCATGCCTACATAAGACCAATGAGAGTTAGCTAGAGAACCTTATGTGAAGATAGAATTATTTTATAATACGACTAAATTGTTATCGGGAACAAAATATCTTACTTAGCATTATTGCTTTAGCATTATGTGTGAGACAAAGAAAGTTATATCTGATTGGATGTTTGATTCCAATGAGATTATTTGGGTTATGTATATTAGATGATAGAAAAGTTTAATTCTTATCAGTATATAGTTGGACATATTATTAGTCTTATTTGTGTTAGACCTAAGATACAAGATACAAGGGGTTAATTTTAATATAATGTGTTGTATGGTGATCGAGCTTAAGAGTATGTAGATGTCATTAAATAATTTTGGCATAATTTGTTTAATGATTATCAAATCAAAATAGACAAAATTCAAGATCAAGATCATAATAGTTCAAGTTGTTTAACTCCGACTTCAGTTTAAAATTTAGGCTCATCTTCTAAAAGCAGTTTGTTGCTTTTACTTACAAAATTTATGAAAGATAAAAGGCTAGAACTTTGTACAATATCATGGAATTAGATAAATATTTGACAGAAAATTATGTAACCAAAGTTGAAGCTATATAGTTCGATTTATTATTATGGTGGAAGAGTTGTGGAAATAATTTTTCAATCATGCAAGTAATTACACGAAACCTATTAACAATTCCATCATCCACTATTACCTCAAAGTTTGCTTTTAACATTGGTGGTCAGGCTATTAGTCCTCATCATGCTTGACTTTATCCTCGTACTATAGAAGCCTTTAGTGTGCCCAAAGTTGGTTAAAAGATGAAGATATTAAGGATAAGATAATATCAAAAAATAGACGAAATTGATATATAATATAAAAAATAGACGAATATTAATATAGCCACAAGTATTTTTTATATTATCTTACCTTACATTGTTTTTTAATTTGTATATTAATACAACTACAAGTACTAATGTGAAGGTGACTAGTCATACTCATCAATTAAGTAAACATTATTTTGATAAAAATATTTAAAGACGAAGGTATAATTAAGTAATTGTTAATTATTACCATGTCCTTAACATTCCTTTAATTTTAATATTACGTTACTAAATATAATATATAGATACAGAATAAGTGATGAAAACTATTGACGATCCTAAGTAATACAAAGATTAGTTGATCTCTCATTCTATCTAATCTCTCCACTCTCCAGTCTCTGGTCTTCAATCTCTAGTCTCCATCATGATTTTTTGTAAATTGTATTATTTAAAAATTTTGGATAATCATTTTCGTAATAATGTCATCAATTTATGCATTTTATTCATTATAATTTATAAAATCTCAATTTTTATGAATTAAGTGAAGTTTGTAATTTCAATTAATTGAATTTATCACATTAATTATATATTTTTTCATTTCCTATAATCTCATTCTCATTTATTAATGAATTTTGTTTCAGTCTGAATTATTTGATCTTTATATGTACACTTTATTTATTCTTTTTTTGAAGAGAGAAAAAAAAAGTCCGGATGACACTTTATATATTCATTCGTTATAAAACTCAATTTTTATTAATCAATTAAAATTTATAATTTCAATTAATTTAATTGATCACTTTAATTATAATTTTTTATTTCTTATAATCCTATCCTCGTTCATTAATAAATTTAATTTAATAAGAATTAATTAAAAATTTAATTAAATAAAGTTTACTACAACTTTTTAAAATTTAAAAAATTTAAAAAAATCGGGCCAACCTGAACTCAATCAGGCTTCGGGCCTATTGAGCCTGAACAAGGTTGGCCTTGGGTCTAACCCATATGGCCCAACAACTAGAAGCCTGAACAGACGGGGCTCTGGGCCTCGGGTTGGGCCTGGATCATGCCAAGTAGGGCCTAAGCCCTGCCCAGCCCACTCCCATTTTTAACTTCAACAAATTCCGATGAACTCTTATAATAAATATACTCAACCGCACATGATTGAGTGAAGAAAACAACAGCACGAAACTTAAAAATTGATTAGCAACATCTGAAAGGCACGAAGGACTCGAAAACTCAGCAAGTAACAAGGTGGAAGAGCTTTGTATTTTATAGTGAGTTAGGTTAGAGTTTTAGAGCCAAAAAAAATTTAGACGCATGAAACCACAGTTTTGATGTACACAATTATAGATTGACTATTTATATGCACGGACACTTAAGGATGTTAATGGATCGGGCGAGCATGCTCCTAGTATGGCCTGGCTCAGCCCACAGTTTGACTGGTCGGGATAGGCTAACCACAGGTTGGCTAGCCCGTGACGAGAGCCAAAATCGGGCCGAGCTAGGCTCTTTTTGGGCTTCCCTACTAACACTCCAAAATATCACTTAATTTTGTTCTATGTTCTCAAATTTAAATGTTTTTTTTTTAATCTTATATCATTCATTTATTGTTTAAAAACAAATATCTATATTCCAAAATTGAAACTTTTGTAATTTTATTGGTAGTTGAAGTGGTTATTAATACTTAATTAAATAGTCACATATATGTTATGCATACCTTTATTTATTATTTCTCATTTACGTATCATGAAATTAATTAATTAAAATTTTATTATTTTATATTTATTTAATAATTCATACGATCAACATATAACAAAATTTAAACTTGTTTGAAATTATCACCTAAATATAATAAATTATTGTCTTATTTTTATTTATTAAAATATTATAAGTAATTGTTCGTGTGAAAAAGTCAATATTTTATCTTTTTATTCACATTTAAAACTTTTCATACAAAACATACTTCAGAATCAAAGTGTTAAATAATACTTATTACATAATAGACAATATTATTAACATATATTTTATATTTAAAAAATTAATATAATAAATCAACATATATTTAAAAATATTTACTAATCATAAATCAACATACATGTTCATCCCAACATTAGGTTACTTCCTTTTTTATTTTGTTTTCATAAATTATTAATGAAATCTACTTTTTATTTTTTCCCTTTCTCTTAATTTTTTAACTTAATACATATTTGAATGAATCGGGCTTTTTCTCAAATACGATTACTAGTTTTAGTTAGTCTTGTGTGACAATTTTTTTAATATCCTTTTTCTTTTTGTTTTCTTTAATTACCTTTTTCTATAAGCACTTTTCAAGAGAAATTATTTGAAAACGACATCTTTATCAGTTCAAGTTAAAGGTAAGATTACTAGACCTCCTTCAAAGAAAGATTATTTGTTTAATACATATATGTTATTATTGTTGTTGTTTTTCTTTTTTTAGAGAGATTATCTCGGTCCATACTTTTATAAAAATATTTGTATAAAAGATCAAGGAATAAAATTATTGATTGTAAAATTCTTACATTAGTTTTACTTAAAATAATATATAAATTATTGAGTGTTCGATTTTCACATTAACTCAATAAAAATTAACAACCATCAATATATCAATATATAATAAAGAGTTGATAAATTAATGTTTACAACAAATTATACTTGAATTATTATTCCTTTGAAATAAAAGTTTATAAAAAAAGTTAAAGAAATGAATTTTAAATACAATGCAGTATCGTGTAATCCACCGAAGCACCATTTTGCAGGTTTATGCAACTTTGTGAATTTAGAGATAGATTGTTCACAAATCCTTGAGCAATTTAGAACTTTGATATTATCTTCGTTGATATACATTGGAAAATATCTAACTGACAAAGACGTAGTAGTAAGGAGAACATATTATATCATAAATAATAAACTTCAGTTTCCTTGCAAATCCGAGCACTTAACATTAAGGACGGACTTTTTCCTTTTCTGGTGTAAATTTAACTAACTGGTTTTTGAGTAATACTCCCTCCCGTTTAAAATAAGTGTCATTTTAGAGGAATTTTAATTATTCAAAATAAGTGTCGTTTGTGACTTTTTATGCATATTTATGATTTTACTTCTAAAATTATCCTTTAATTTCTCTCATATCTTAATTACACAGATTATACAGATTATATTTTCAAGTCACTTTAACATATAATTAATAAGGGTATATCAGACATTTTATTAATTTTTTTAATAAGTATGCATTCCTCTAAAACGACATTTATTTTGAATAAAAGGGAGTATGAGTTAAGAGATTTTAAAAAAACCTCATTTATCGCGGGATGGGCAAAGGTAAGTTGAGAGAGTCATTAACACATGGTTTCTAGTTTATCATCCTTAGCAATTCATCAATGTTCCTGTCAGAACTTCCACCTTCGCTGACTGCTTCTATAGCCAACTCTCTCCATTTCTTAGCATTGTCTTTCATCTCTCTCCCCTTTTGCTCTCCTTCCATTACTTGCTTTATGCATCTCTCGACTTCTTCTTTCTTGACAATTCCATTAGCTTCATCATCATCAACCTTCACTCTAATTCCCACCTTCCATACGTCTGCAACAAGCTTAGAATTTGTGGGTTCGTCACTCCACACTGGCATTGCCACCATTGGCACTCCCAAGCTCAAGGCCTCTATCGTCGAGTTCCAGCCACAATGTGTCAGAAAACATCCCACGGCTTCATGTGATAGTATCTTCACTTGGTTACCCCAATTTACTATTAGTCCCCTACTGGTTTCAGCCACCTCTTCTTTGAAAGCTTTTGGTAACTTTGCCTCCTCTAAAGGCCTAATCAACCACAAGAAGTAGAAATTGCTTTCCTTCAAGCCATAAGCAAGTTCCTCCAATTGCTTTTCACTTAGTTCCACCAGGCTACCAAAGGCCACAAACACAACTGACCCTATTGGCTTAGTATCAAGCCAATTGAAGGTCTTTGATTTATCTGCTGCCCAGAAATCAAGACCATAATTTTCATCGCCTTGAATACTCTTGTCTAAATAAAACGATGGAACCGTGGGTCCAATAGTTAACAGAGGGCAGTCCTGTGACATCATGTCCACCGCCTATAAGAACAAATATAGTTAGTTGGCGTGATCCTTTTTCAAGATAAACTCTTGTCTCTAATGTTCAGACATCCTTCAAGCTTTTTTAATAGATTGTATGCAGAATCAATTTTTATATCTTAAGCCATCCTTGAAAATGTCATGGTTAACGTACCTGTTCCTCCAGCTTGTAGAATGTGTTGATAAGGACACAGTCAGCTTGATCCAAGTTGGAGAACTGATCCATAAACATCTCAAAGTTAAGAGGGTATGACCCTGGGACACCGATGAACATTGGCACGTCACGATGCTCAAGCAATGGCAACCCAGGAATTGAGATCGGTGTCGAAGAAATGGGCAACTCCAACAATTTCCGGTGAACTCTGTAGTAAATGTACTCAACAGCACATGGTTGAGTGAAAAAGGTTGCGACAAATAAGCCGAACTGTTTAGCCACATCTAGAGCCCAAGGCATGAAAGGCTCATACACTAAACAAGTAACGGGATTCGAAGAACTCTCATATTTCCTGATGAGCGCAGCAAGTGCTAGGGAGCCGACATCTCTTAGACTTGCGTAGTAGGATTGATGATTATGGATCGAGTTAGATGATGCAAAAAGGTCATCATCAAAACCGTCTGATATTACGTCAAGGTGTACAGAGCCAATGGATGAGCCGAGATTCATTGCCTTGGATATGGCAAGATTGGTTACAAGGGTAGCTTTGACACCTTTTGAGACCAAACGCTTTGAGAATTGTAGCATTGGATTGAGATGGCTCTGTGACGGGAATGGAAGCACCAGCGCATGCTCATTGATCTTCTCTTCCATCTCCACTCTCTTTCTCTCACAGCTTGAGACTTATTGCAGGGTGTGGGTTAAATTACAATGACCAGAAGTTCTTTGTACGTTTATAGTGAAGAGCAAACTGGGAACCGTTTGAAGGAAACGGACAAGTACAGCGAAAAAGATATTACCTGACACATAGGATTGCTAACTTTACTCTTTGCTAGCTCATACAATGTGCATAAGTATTGATATAGATTGTCTTTCTTCATGGTTTGAATGCCAAATGTAGTATCCTGTGATACGAAGGCATCCACTGTTTTACCAAATGGTGATATCTTGAAGTTTTCATTTATGATTTGGCTTAGGTGTTAAATTAAAGATTTTAAAGCTTGGCAAGTGATAAAACTTCAGACAGGGGTATATTGGCAACAATTTTGTTGGTCCCTAGGTGTTACAGCTACAGAAGATATGGACAAAATGTTGCCGCGTATGAAGCTGAAGTTGAAATAGTTGAAAAAGAGTAGTAGTGTTAGTTGAGGAAGTAGTTTTGAAGTTGACAGATATTTTTTCAGTTACAGAGTAGGCTATCTTGTAATTTAATTCAATATGAAAATTGAATATGTAATAAAAATGGCATATTCTAGCTGATGTATAAAAGCAAAATGATCATGAATAAAGTGTAAAAGAGACTATTTTTTTACATAGTATCAGAGCAGGGAAGAGTTTAGAATCAAGTTTTAGATTTGAAAGAGAAGGAGCAAATAATGATGGAAATCCAATGCAGTTTGAAGGATCTGATTATCCAGGAATGATTTTGGAATGATTCAATTGCAAAACTTGAATCTAAAACCAATTTAATGCAATTTTTGATGGTTTTGAATGAAATTTATGATTGTATGAGAATTCAGATTTTGATTATGGATTCATTGCCTAGTGTAAACAAAGCATATTCAATGGTGTTAAGAGTTGAGACAAAGGGAAGCAAGCATAAATTTCACAGATGCAGTAGGGAATGCAATGATGATCAGATCACAAGGAAGCAAAAAAAGAATGAATAGGTTCAGGAAAACCTGTGACGAAGAGAAAAGAATCATTCGATAAGTTAAAGTTACATTGTAATTATTGTAACATGCATAGACATGCAAAAGAAACTTGTTTCAAAATTCATAGACATCCAGAGTGGTTTAGGGGATTAAAAAAAAAGAAGAATGAAGAAGGACAGAAGTCATATGTGAATCTGGTTTAGGAAGCCAATGAAGTAAATGGAGCAATCTTAAATGGAGACTGGAAATCAAATATTTTAGTTATGATACAACAAGAGATTGACAAGTTCTTTAAAGGAAAAGGAAAAGTAGGAGCTGAAAAACATACAATGAATTTCTCATACTTTGATGATTTTGCAGGTATAGCTCTTAATCATATTCTTAGTTCACTTGAGTTAATTGAGTTTGGCTCTTAAATAGTTAACATAAAAGCCTCGAACCACATGTGTGTAGACCTGAAATTGATAAAAAAAAACCCTTCTTTCATGAATGATTGTACACATGTTCATTTACCAGATGGATCCATTAACCTTGTTCATCATATAGGTGATGTTCAGCTAAATGGAAGATTAACCTTAACTAATTACTTACATATTCCTTTTTTCCAATTCAATCTTTTATATGTTAATAAACTCACCATTACAACTCATGTGAAGTTTAACTTGCAACTTATTTTCTGCATAATATAGGACCTATTGACTGGTGAAGTTCTTGTGGTAGGGAAAGTGATAGGACAATTGTATATTCTAGATTCCAGCTTTTATCATCCTGAAACCATAAAACAGTAATACTTAAAATTGTTTCCAAGTCTCTATGTTAACTTTACAAATACCATTGATCCTTGGCATCAGCAGTTAGAACATCCATCTATGAATGTAATGAAGCATTTGAATGGAATAAATGATCTTTTAATTGAAAGGAAATATCCATGTGAAGCTTGTCATTTGTCCAAATAGAGCAGACAACCTTTCTAAACTAGTACATTCATTCGATCAAATGTTTTGAACTTGTTCATGTTGATTATGGGGTCTTTACAAACATGCTTCAATCAATAGAAACCATTATTGTTTGACCATTATGGATGATTTTTAGTATAAACACATGGACTTTTTTTCTTAAGCATAAACACCAAACCATTCAAATACTTCACACCTTCTTCAACCTAGTCAAGAACTAGTTTTACATATCTATTAAAACCATAAGGATAAACAATGGTACATAATTTATTGGTATATCTTGTACATCTTTATTGTCTACTTTAGGCATTATTCATTAGAAAACATATGTTTATACCCCTTAACATAATGGAGTTATAGAATGAAAAAAAAGACATTTCTCTCAAGTTATAAGGTTTTTTGATGTTTCAATCATATGTTCCAATTCATTTTTGAGGTGAAGTCATTCTTACAGCTACCTATATCATAAATAGACTTCCTTCATCAGTTATGTCTTGTAAAACTCTTTATCAAATTCTCTTTCACAGAGAACCATATTATTCCTTTCTCAAAACCTTTGGCTATTTATATTTTGCCTTAAATATAAATTTAGATGTTCTCACAAAGATAAGTTTGAACCTAGAGCCTTCAAAACTATTTTCATTAGTTATTCGGTTGGACAAAAAGTGTATAAGTTGCATGATCTAGAATTACAAAAGATTGTTATTTCCAAGGATGTCATCTTTTATGAAAATATCTTTCCATATCAAAACATTGTTGCAGATGTACTAGTATTCTTGTACTTGTAATTTGCCCAAATTTAGATGTTGTAATTGCTCTTTTTTATCATTTCGATTCTAATAATGTTTCTCAAACTAATCTTGTTTTTGTTCCTAAACCTGATTCTTCCTTAAACCATACAACACTTGCTCATACTAAACCTCCAAATTCAACATTAAACAATGATAAACTTCCTACCAGGAAAAGTGTAAGACCAAAGCAAAAACCCTTATGGATGAAAGATTTTGTTTCAAATTCAACACAGTCTTCCTTATTAGCTAAATATGTTGTGAGCACTCATCAATAATCTCCACACTATTTACTACATACATGTCATTTTTGGAAAATATGTCAAATATTAAAGAACAAAGTTCATATTATCAAGCTAGAAAAAATGAGAATTGACAAAAAGCGATGCAGGATGAGTTACAAGACTTAGAAAAAAATCAGACACGAATGTTAACTTATTTACCTCCTAGCAAGAGGGCAATAGGCAATAAATAAGTATTCAAGGTTAAATACAAAAATAATGGAACAATGGATAGATACAAAGCTCTATTAATAGTAAGAGGTTTTCATCAAATAGAAGGGGAAGATTATTATGACAGTTTTTTACTTGTTGCTAAAGTGGTGACAGTCAAAACATTCCTAGCTATTGCAGCAGAGAAGACGTGGCATTTACATCGACTATATATCAACAATGTGTTTTTACATGGATATTTAGATGAAGAAATTTATATGGAGTCCCCACCAAGTTATACAAAAAAACTTGATGGAAAACTTTGCATATTAAGAAAAATCATTATATGGACTTAAACAGGCATCGAGATTGTAGCATTCCATCACCGATGGGAAGGGTAAAATAGTCATTTGGAATAGTTTTCGAGTGCTTAGAAACACCCTTACATGTTCATGCATAATACAGCATACACATACACGTGAATAGTAAATTTTGCACATGAAAATGACTGTACATGCATTCATGACATTTCCCGGTATATTTGTTAATAAATGTGATTGTTATTAAAAATGTGATTTGTGTGCTTGAAAAATTGAGTTGGAGAGAGTCATTGTGGTTTTCAAATTTTTAGTGAATTTTAGAAATTTTTTCTGAAAATTTCGAAGAAATTTCTGGATTAGGAAAAATGCCAGGTGGCAAGACAATTGATAAATGGTAGTAGAATTACTGTCAAATGGCAAAGGAAATTTAGATAAATGGCCTTAGGATTTATTGACAAGTGGTACTGAAAATTTGGAGACAATTGGATTTGAAATTGGAGACAAAATGGACTAGTTAATTTAGTGGACAAATGGAGCAATAAGAAAGAGACATGTGGCAAGTGACATGTGTCACTTGCCACACCACTTATTTTCTTAAAGTGAAAAGTGAAAGACCATATTTTGGTCTTTCACCCAACGACACATGCCCATTCTTCTTCATTCTTTATTCTCTCCATTCTTCTTCTCCATTCACGTTGCTTCCTTCTCCAAGCCATAATAAGGTTGAATTTTTTTCTTCCCTCCATTCCTAGCCACTTAAATATCTTGCTATCTTCTTCTTGTTTCTAAAGAAACCTAACCTACTCCCCCCTCAAGATGAAGATGATGATCGTGTATGGTGGAGGGAGTTAGAGAGTTTGTGAGATTTTGAAGCTTAGAAGAT
>JAOTBA010000203.1:3566946-3578702 GCA_025629845.1 Erythroxylum squamatum
CTCAGATATATTCTTCCACACATAACCCTCAGGTTCAATCCTTTGCTTAAATGTGGAAGTCATATTTCTGGAACTCGGTCCAGATGAAACCAACCTAATATAACAAATTATTTTATACTATGAAAAAACTGATAAACCTAAGACTTAATAAAAAGCAAACAGTGAGTAATGTGATTTCACTTACTGTTCATTGACAATTGTTATAAACTTTCTTCCATCAGGTCCCTCAGCTGCAAGCTGGCCGACGTCTCCTCTATCTGTTAAACTGGTATTGGATGATATCTGAGTTGGGGATGAGGATGGTGTAGCATGAGGAGTAGTAGGTGATGCCTCATCTGTAACTGTCGGCCCTGGAGGCGGAGGAGGTGAGTTAGTGCGAGCGGCAGACTGTGACGAACCACCTTCACAGTAAGTTGCTTCGAACATGGCTCTAAACCTTGGCTGCATAATCTCACGCTGTCGCTTTGGTCCCATTTGTTTAAATGAAATTCAATTCTTACGTATTCTCTACAAATATAATACTTTGATATCAATATTGCACACAATATATGGAGAAGAAAATAAGGTAATGGATTTAAAGGTTAACAAATAGTTAACAACAATAAATCAACTTGAACAATTATAAAATTATGCATTGATTAACAAAGTCTTACAGATATAACAATAAATCAACTTCAAAGCTTAGTGTAATAATGTATTGCATCGAAAAATCATAATGATATAATTAATTTGTTTAATTCCATGTGACATGGGAGTCGGTAAAGGTAAATGAGTCCCTAATGTCTGGATTCCCGATAAGGGTCCTGGCATGCTCAAACGCATCAATGGGAATAGTGATACTTCTTCCACGACAAAATTGCTGTAGCGACCCCTGTGTTATACGAAAGTAGCTAATTAAACCCTGAGATATAAAATGTTACTCTATTAACCTTATGTTTTCAATTTTGCTGCAAAAAAAACCTTAGCCGTGTGTTTTTAAGGGGCTGTGAGCTAATAAAATTTCAACTCAAGGTTTTTTTTGCTAATTTTTATATGTCAGCGTTTTTTTAGCAACTTTTGAATAACACAGGATTATTAAGGCAATAAATTCGTTGAGGAAGTAGTTTTGAAGTTGGAAGTTATTTTTTCAGTTACAGAGTAGGCTATCTTGTAATGTAATTCGATATGGAGACTAAATATGTAATAAAATAACCGATTCTAACTTATATGTAAAAACAAAGTGATCATGAATAAAGTGTAAGAGAGACTGATTTTCTACACAAGGCATACAAGAAGAGGGGAGAATCGTGCGTATATAAGCTTTGTCTTATTTAAATAAATATAGTTTATTTAAGTTATAAATTATTATATATTGTTATTAGATATATAAATTAATCGTTACAATGACTAATTTTTGGACAGAATCAATTAATCGATTTCTCACTTTCGACAACCTAATATTTTTTAGTGGGGTATCGACTAATCATACAAAAAGTCCCTTCTCAATTACATTTTCTAATCAACCATTAAGTTCTAAAGGTTACGAACAAGAGTTAGTTATATTGATTTTAATAAAATTTGTGCTTTTATTGCTCAATTTGCACAGTACAGATAATATTGGCTTTAATTGCTCACAATAACTAGTCAATATATCAACTAAATGTAAAATTAAGTTTTCTTAATGGAAAAACTGTGAAAGTTGGTTATGTTTTGCAGCCTAAAGGTTTTGTGGTCGAAGGACAAGAAGAAAAGGTATACAAATTGTATAAGACACTCTTTAAGCTTAAACAAGCTTCACGAGTTTGGCATGGTAAAATTGAAGCATTTTACACTCTTTGAGCCTACTTTATATGTTAAATGTGAAGGAGTTGATTTCATTATTATGTGTTTGAATGTTGATGATATTATTTACGTTGGAAATTTTATTGTATTGTTGAATGAATTTAAGAAATCCATGATGCTTACTTTTGAAAAGTTTGATTTGAGTTGCATTATTTTTTGTGTTTAGAAGTTGTGCAAGATAAGAATGATATTTTTATTTGTCAACATAAGTATGCAGTTGATTTATTAAAAAAAATAATGGTACGACGGGTTATAAGGCAGCAAAGACACCATTGAATGTAAACGAGAAAATTGATAAGAAAAAATTCAAAAGTTTAGTGGGAGGTCTGTCATATTTAACTCACACCAAACTTGGCATTATTATGAAAATTAATATAATTTCTAGGCTTATGCACAATCCAAATAAACATCACTTTGGAGCAGCCAAGAGAATTCTCAGATACATTCAAGCAACATCATATTTTTGACATTATGTACAAGAAGGGAGAAGCGAATAATCTTGTCTCTTTCATAGATAGTGCTTAGGCAATTTATGCAAATCATATAAAGAGCACTATAGAATTCATAAGTAGCCTTAGGTCTAAAGCTATCCTATAAATTTCAAAGAAGTAGAATTGTACAACCTTGTTAATTACAGAAGCTGAATGTAGTAACAATATCTATTGCATGTCATGCCATTTAAATGAGAAGAATTTTGGAAGATTTGAAGCACTAATAAATAGAACTTAGAGTTATTTATTGCAACAAGTCTGCAATTTCAATGTTTAAGAATCCAAAGCACATTAAGACTCGGTTCCATTTTGTTTAAGAGTTAGTGAAAGGAGGAGATAGTACTGAGTTATTTTTCTATCGTTAAATAACTTGCAAACATCTTTGCAAAAGCTTTGGCTGAAGAAAAGTGCAAGAAATTTAAGTCAATGATAGGAGCTCAATTGCCATTGAATTAAGGGGAGAAACGTTAATATTCAATTTAATATGGCTATTATAATTTTGATTTATTTTCTGATCTAATTATCATTTGTTGTTAGTAAAATAAGGAGTTGTTAATTTTTTTATATTCAGTTGGTTGTCTCAGTCCTATATATTGCCATCAAATGTTTTTTGATTTGTTATTAGGAAATAAAGATAAAAGCTTATCTTTCCCTTATTATGAATTGTGCTTTCTTTTGTTACAAATTTTCAACATACATCAATAAAAAAACTAGTAATGACACTGGCATCTATTAAAAGTTTTTCTCTTAGGATAACTTATGACTATGATAGATTGTTTCCATAAGGAAGGTAAAACCCAACTCTAGACATAAGATATTTGAAGATGTCCTCTTCATCTCCACTTATTCCTTGATTATTCTTAGAATCAATGAGTTCATCAAGCTTTGATTTTATGTTTTCTAATAAATTTTATTACATAAAAATTTGGGTTAATTGCAAAAAATCTCAAACTTTACTTAATTTTGTAATTATAGCTCAAGCTTTAAAAAGTAATAATTATCTACCTGATGGAACCATTAAGTTTGTTCACCATATAGGTGATATAAACTTAACAGACAAACTGACCTTAATCGAAGCCTTACATATACCTAGTTTTCAATTTAACTTGTTACCTCTCAACAAGTTAACAAACACAGTAGATATAAAATTAACCTTTTATCCATATGTTTGTGTTCTATAAAACCTGAAGACTAATGACATACTAGTAGTTGGAAAAACAATAGGCAAATTGTATATACTCGATCCTTATTCTTTTAATCAACATATCATAGATTCCCACGTTGCTAAAACCAATTGTTTTCCTTATTTCTTTGCAAACAAAATTTCTGTAGTAGATGGACTAGTTTGGCATAATAGACTTAGACATCCCTCAAACATTGTAACCGCTCATATTTGTTCCATGAATAAGATTCATTTTGAATACCCAGATGTTTGTGATATTTATCCTTTGGCAAAAATGCAAAGGCATTCTTTTTCCACTAGTGATATACATACAGTAAGATGTTTCGACCTCATTCATGTGGATTTATGGGGTCCATATCATACTCATAGCATTAATAGTTAAAAATTCTTCTTGACTATTGATGGGTTTAGCATATGTACATGAACATTTATGCTAAAATGTAAATATCAAGTGCCTTCCATTCTTCAATCTTTCTTTTAAATGACCCAAACACAATTCAATCTCAAGGTACAAAATGTCCGAAGTGATAATAGATCAGAGTTTTTGAATCAAGATTGTTTCTCATTGTTTTCCAATAATGGATTTATACATCAATGATCTTGTGTTCATACCCCTCAATAGAATGTGGTGGTAGAAAGAAAACATAAACATTTGCTATAAGTAGCAAGAGCTTTTAATGTTTCAATCACAATTTTTGAGTAAGTTTTGGGGAGATTCTGTCTTTACTACTACTTACCTAATTAATCATTTACCATTTGTTAGACTATCTTGGAAAACCCCATATGAAATTCTTTTCCATAAACCACCTTCTTATAAACACCTTAGGGGTTTTGGGTGCCTTTGTTTTGCTATAAACACCAACCCTAAGAAAAGAAAGTTTGATACAAGGGCATATAGATGTGTTTTTATTAGATATAGTCACGGATAGAAGGTATATAAACTTTATGGTATCCAAAACCATAAAGTTCTTACCTCTAGAGATGTTAGGTTTCATGAAGATATTTTTCCTTATCATAAGTTACAAGAACTTACAAAAACTACCCCTCAACCCAAACTTTTTTATTTACTTGAATCTAATGTTATTGATCCTCGTGTTCATTCCACTGGGACACATACTAATTCTTTTACTCCTTTGGAGCCACCTACATCAGTAGAAGAACCATCAATGATAATACAAGAGGAGTCACATTAATTTCAGGAAAAGTGACAAAGTTCGAAGACTGCCTACATGGTTGACTAATTTTGTTTCAAATACTATACAATCTATTCCTTCGTCCACTACCTGCAAAAGCCTAACACCAAATACATTCCCTTACCATAAATCACCCATTTTTTCTACATCTTAGATATCATTTTTAACTGTAATATCTAGTATTCAAGACCTATTTTCTTTTAATCAAGCTAGACTAAAATAGGAATGGATAGATGTAATGAATGTAGAGTTACAAGAACTTGAGGACAACAAGAAATGGGAGTTGACAGAGCTACCGTCAGGAAAAAAAAGCTATCGACTCAAAGTGGGTATATAAAGTAAAAATCAAACCTGATGGCCCAATTGACAGGTGCAAAGCTAGGTTAGTTACTAAGGGGTATAATCAAATTGAAGGAATTGATTTTGTAGGCAGCTTCTCGCTTGTTGCAAAGGTAGTCACCATTTGAATGTTCTTGGCTGTTGTGGCAGCTTATTCATGGCCACTTCATCAACTAGATATCAATAATGCTTTTATTCATGGATATCTGGAGTAAGAAGTGTATATGGTGCCTCCTAAAGTGTATGCTAAAGCTCATAAACATCAAGTTTCCAAATTGCTTCGATCGTTATATGGCCTGAAACAAGGATCACACCAATGGAATCATGAGTTCATGACAAAGTTGCAGAATATTGGGTTCATTCAATCTTCAAATGATCACTATTTGTTTATCAAGAAAACAAAATCTTATTTCCTAAGCTTAATTGTCTATCTTGATGATGTTCTTCTTATAGGCTCTTCAGGATTGGAGAAATAAAAGGTGAAACAATTTTTTCACGAACAATTACTATAAAGGATCTGGGTTATGCCAGATATTTTTTAAGATTGGATATTGCAAGGTCTATCTAAGGGATTTATGTCAATTAAAGAAAATATGCTCTGGACATTTTAGATGATGTTGATTTACTTGGTTCCAAATCTACAACTACACTATTACCAAAAGGTTATAAATCTAGTGCTGATAATGGACAATTGTTAACTGATCCAGAGCTATACAGAAGTTTGGTGGGCAAGTTGTTGTATTTACAATTTTCTCATCCAGATCTCTCCTACACAATTTAATAGCTTAGTCAGCTTGTTTAAACTCCTCGATCATCACATTGGGATGTCGTTGTGCATGTATTACGTTATATCAAAGGTTTTCCTTCAAAAGGTTTATTTTTCTCTTCCAGAAACTCATTTGAACTTGAAGTTTTTTGTGATGCTGATTAGGCCTCGTGTATTGATACTAGATGATGACTAATTAGTTTTTCCATTATTCTTAATGGTTCCCTAATCTCATGAAAAATTAAGAAGCAAAATATCATTTCTCATTCATCGGTAGAAGCAGAATATAGAAGCATATGCACTACAATTTGTGAGTTGCAATGGATTCTCTATCTCTTGCATGATTTCTAGATTTCAGTTCTGCTACCAATCTCTTTATGGTGAGATAATGTAGTTGTTATCCATATAACTTCAAATCATGTTTTTCATGAATGCACTAAGCACTTAAAAATTGATTGTCATCTTGTACGAGACAAATACAAACAGGGGTTGATTTTTTCATGCCATCTTCCTTCAAATTTTCAGGTTTCATATTTGTTTACTAAATCTCTAGCAACATCTCTATTTCAGCAATTTCTTAACAAGTTGGACTTGCGTGATATTCATCAAGCTCCAACTTGGGGGGAGGGGGTGAGCAAATATTATACTGACATATTTAATATGTCCATGTGTACAAAGTTATTTTTTTGGTAGTTATTCTGTTAGTTAGTTACTATATTGATTTTGACTAAAGATAACGATGAATTGCAATTGCAGAGTATGAGTGAATGAAATACTTTTTCTGATATCAATTTGTTCAAGAAGTTTGAAGAGGCTGCTAATGACTATTGGGGGAACATCTTTATCTGTTTCAATTGATGCCTTTGAACGTGCAAGAAGTCTTCTTAGGAATCCAATCATAGGAAATTTCTTTACCTTATCTACCAAGTCGCATGCCATATTATCTTGTAATCTTTTGTGAACTATCTAGAAAAATAATTATATCTTTTTCTCTTTGATGGAATAGGCGTGGAATTCATTGTCCTTTTCTCTTAAATTTAGAGATATAATTTAAATTATTTAAAAAATAAATTCTATTTATTTTAACTCATCATTATTTCCATCATTGTCATAATTTAATATAAAATGTTTTTAAGATCTAATTACAAAATTTATAACTAAGTTTACCACCTTTCTCCTTTCTCCTTACAATTAGTCATAATAAGGTCAAGGCTTGATCAACAATTATTACCCGAATGATTTTTTATATTATTAGTTTCATTTTTTAAAAGTTTTTTATTCAACATATGTTTGAATAAATTGGAATTTTTCAAATATCATTATTAGTTTTATTAGTGTAAAGCTTTATTATATCTGTCTCTTTGATGGAATAGCCGTGGAATTCATTATCTTTATCTTTATCTTTATTGTTTTATCAATAAGAATTGTTAAAATTGTCATTAATATCTTGTATATGAAGAATATTTTTTTGATGGTATAATTTAATTATATTTATATAATTTACCTTTTATATACAATGTTCGATATTTTGAATTAATAATATAGTAAATTTACAATAAAAATATATCGATACATTATATAAAAATACATTGTTCAATAATATTCATTAAAAATGTAACAAATAATTTATCATAACATTGTATAACATTTGGTAAAACGTAGTTAAAAACATTTGGCAACATTTCATAAAAAGTAGCTAAAAATATTTGGTTGCCTTTTTAGAAATGTAGCTAAAAACATTTGACTACGCTTATGAAAATGTGGCTAAAAAAGTTTTGGCTACGTTTCTAAAAATGTAGCTAAAAACATTTAGCTATGTTTTTAGAACTTTTGGCTACGATTTTAAAAACATGGCTAACAGTATTTAGTTATGAAAAATAAACGTAGCCAAAAACTATCGGTGATGATTTATGAAAACGTCACCTGTAGTTTTTAGCTATGGAAATTTAGAGATGTTTTGGGTGACAAAATAGGAACATAGCTAAAAACTATAGGTGATGTTTTTTGCACAATTAGATACAATCTTTTTATATAGCCAAATGTTGACTTTGATATAATGATTGTATACCACTTTTAGGTTTTTAAGTGGTATTATATCTACCGATACTTCCATAGCAATATTCATCGAAAAGATCAAAGGGCATAAAACAAATACAAACATAAATATAATAAGATACAATCATGCAAAACATGTTTTTTTAAAATAAAATTTCATCAATCAAAAGATAACTTGTTTACCAATCACAAAAGTAATTTATAATTTTTTGTGGTTATTTTTGTTGATAAAATTTGTGTTTATTGAATAATATCTAATTGATAAAAAACACAGTTATAAAGAAAATATACCGTATTTTCATCTGAAAATAAACTTAAGTTTCCTAGAGAAATGCGAGCATTTAACATTCAAAGGATTGATTTTTTTAATACAAATTCAACAAATGATTATGAATAATGGGTTAGTTTATACCCTATAGCCAATCAGTTTGGTTGTTGTTTAGTGACAATATAATTTAAAGGCATTTTTTATCTTGTACATGTTTAGATGTATATGATAAATTTTATAAGATAACCATACACTACAAACAAAATTATAATGAGATTGTAATAATGATATTCATATTGCATTTATGTATTACCCCTAAATTGTTCCTAGTTATTGTTCTATTAAGATAAAACATTAATAGAACGTAAAAAAGCTAGTACACATAATATTTTTCCTTATAAAGAAAGTAGACAATTTTATAGGCTAAAGTATAGAGATACTTAAACAAAAGTGTGGGTGCTTGTTAGAGAATAAGTTTATTGAACATACTCGATATGGGAAATCCATTTGGAATACTACTTTTATGTCTATGGAATTCTCATTGTGATGGTTGTATAAGTGATCTTTTGACTTGAGGTCTCCAAAGTTATCTTATATAAGAATTGTTATGTTTTGATAATACTTATGACCTATTTAATCATAGGTCATTCAATCAGTAGTCATTAGATGTAAGATGAACTATATGGAGGTAGTTGTGTGAACAGATAGGATTCATCACCCTAAAGTAATTAGGGAGAATGTTCCGTTTTCTCGATTAGTATTGGTTCAGAAAATCCTTGGCTAAGGCGGAATAATGTTTTGTAAATAGTTTATAAATGTGATTAATTAAATCGATAGCTAATGGCGAATAACTAATATGAATGGACTAAAAATATAGTAGACATTAATTTCGTATTCATGTCTAATTTGAATATTGTATGATGAAAGGATTGAATTATACGAAAAAATCATGCACAAAAAGGTTAGTCAAAACAACTTTGACATTCCTAAATATTTGAGGGGTCATAATGCGTTGTTAGGTATCAATCTTGACCTATGATTATAAATTGTTTAATTGAAAAATTAAAGATACATTAAAAGGAGTTTTAATTTATTTAATTCTAATTCTAATTATGAATTATAATTATAATTTATATTCATTGCAAACATATTTAGAAATCTAATGGCTCTCACATAAAGAATTGGTTGAAGAGAACAAAGATATTTTAATCAAGTTGGACTTACTTGTAAAGTTTGAAAATTTTTATTATTTAGGCATAATTAGTATTTAATTAGAATTATTTATAATTATAATTAAATTTTAATTGAAATTAGAATTTAATCTCAATTAAATTACTATAATATCTAAAACCTATTATAAATAGGTTTAACCTGTTCTGTGGATACTGTTAGAAACTAAACACTTGTGCGGCTACGGTAATTGAGATAGATCAATTTCAGAAACAGTTCGTAGGATACGATAAGAAAAGAATCAAGCTACAGAATAAACTACGAATTAACATTCATGCTTTGTCATAATTCATGTGTTAATCATTTTATAGAATTGAAGTGATCTTGGTTTTAAGGAAATCAAAATACGAAAAGGTTTCGATATTATTCCGCTACGCATGGGACTGGATCCCGACTTGATTTTCCAACATAATGCCGAGTTAAGAAGTTTAGAAACCTCATTTCTTTCTAAACTAAAAGGCAGGATATAGTCAATGCTGGATGAGTTGACATAGTGATTAACACATTGAGAGTTTATTAACCTCGTTAGCAATTCATCAATGTTCCTATCGGAAGTACCACATTCACTTACTGCTTCTATAGCCAACTCTCTCCATTTCTTAGCATTGTCTTTCAGCTCTCTCCCCTTTTGGCCTCCTTCCATTACTTGCTTTCTGCATCTCTCGATTTCTTCTTTCTTGAGAATTCCATTAGCTTCATCATCATCAACCTTCACTCTAATTCCCACCTTCCATACATCTTCAACAAACTTAGCATTTGTGGGTTCGTCACTCCACAATGGCATTGCCATCATTGGCACTCCCAAGCTGATACAACCAGCCTTCGGAATGGAGTTTCCCACCTTACACATCAACCCGACAAGCTACACTTGCCAAGTGGTCCAGTTACAACGCAACAAGCCTCAAGGTTTAAACAAGCAATGCAAGCTTTTGTTCAAGCCCAAATCACAAGTCAAGTACATGAGAAGGCCAAAACATCCATAGAGGGACATCAAGGCATGCCCAAGCTTGTGACTTTATTAGAGGAGGCATTGGACGAGGCTAGCACTTAGCCATTTAGGCCCAATTTTGATAATTTGGGCTTGTTATTTATTTTCTATTATTTTAGGCCCAAGTACTTATTTATGGACTTATTTATTTGTTTTAATATGTTTAGCCCATTCCTAAAAGGACTTGGATCAGATTAGGTTTAATGGGCTTGCAAACCCATTCCTATTAGGGTTAGGTTTTGGTCAAGGGTATTTATACCTCATTATAACCTTGTAACCCTAGATTGGTTGATGAATAAAATTTTCGAGTGAGTTCTTCAAGGGAGGCGTGACTGTCTTCATGGTTACTTTAAGAAATTGATTTGCATCAATAAGTAAGTACTTGCAACGTAAATTGATTTCTGATTTCTTTAGGATTGGGTCTCAAACTTCTGATTTGGAGTTTGATCTAGCATATTCTTAGAATATAAAGATTAGGGTTTTGATTTAATAGGATTAGGGGGTTTCAAGAACTTTGTTTTCTTGGAGTTTCCGTATCAAATTGTTTTACTTTTGTTATCTCCAATTTGGAAGAAACTGTGAGAAGAACATTGTCAACATAGACAAGTAAGCTGAGGAGATAAGAATCGATTTCCTTGATAAAGAAACAATGATCATTTGCAGATTGAATGAATCTAATAGACTGCAGTTTGGTCATAAGCTCATGATTTCATTGTCATGATTGAATGAAATCTAATAGGCTACTCTCCACTAGTATTGAATTGAGTGGTTTTGGCATCTAAACTTATATGGGGAAGGAAGTGGGAGATGCTGCTTTCTTGGACCAGCTTACACCAATGAATGTGGAACTGCCAAATCAAAATTCCTCTATATCTTAAAAACTCTTAACAAAGTTATCAACTACAAAGTTTTCAAACTCTTAACAAATACATGTTTGATTGCTGTGCTTAAGCGTACAATTCTTCAAGGATCCAAAGTAAATAGATTCATTCAAAGTAACAAAACAAGTGATTAACTTGGTCTTACAACCGCATCAATTACTTTTCTGTGAGTTCTTGCAAGCCTATCACATAATCTGCCATGTTTAATGAAGGTTATATGTGGCTTAAAACTGAAGAATGCAGGCTGCACATAACAAGCAAATTTGACTTTCTGAGATTTTAAATCACTCTAGATATTGAGATTCCCTTGAAGCAATCCAATGCTACAAATCAAACAATTAGACTTAAATATCTAGCCTTTTACGTATGCACTAATCATGGAAGAAAATATTTCAAAAATACTAGAAAAACCTCAACCAAGTACAAAGATAAATCTTAAAAACTAATTACTATTTAAATCTGCTTTAGATATTCTTCTTTGTCAGCATCCTGAAGAGTGAAAAAATAATCCATATGATTTGGATTATTTACAAGTTTTATT
>JAOTBA010000203.1:3588790-3608084 GCA_025629845.1 Erythroxylum squamatum
TCACCGTTGGATTAAATGGACGGTTGGGATGGATTGCGTGGTCGTCCATCCCGTTCGTCCTTAGTATATATACTTAATGAAAAAGTTCATTCACCATCTCTTATTTACGAGGGTAATTTAACCTCCTAATATTTCGTACTAAGACTATCTTATTTGGGAAAAGTTTTGAGATATTTGAGATTTGCTTTATCCTATCTGCGAATTTCCTTTTTGTAGTTTGGGACTGCGCACAAAAATTTCTTGAGATGTCAGGAACTTAGGATGTAGGGAGAATCGTAATCCTCTGCTTGTTCTTCATTTGGTGAGTGATATCTCCTGTACCCTGATTTGCCACATAATCATCACTAAAAGTTATCATTGGTGTTTGTCGTGCATACTCCGTGCTAATCTTGGAATTCTTGACAACAACATTCTTAATTTTCCAAACAGTTGCTAATGGAGTAGAAGTAGAACTGTAGAACACAAGTTGGTCGCGATAACTTTCTAACTTTTTCTTCTTTTTTTTGTCTTAAACCAGGGTATTCACCGGAGGACCCAGCGACTAATCCCCTCGCTGGTTTGTAAGCACCTCACAGGGTGGGACAGCTGGCCCAAGAATTTAAGGCTGCTCCATACCCAAAGAGTAACTTTTCCTTTGATATAGATCTCTTAGCGTATATATTTGGAGTAGACGTGACTTTGTTTTTTTTTGTCTTAGACCAGGGTATCTACCGACGGATCCAATGACTAATCCCCTCGCTGGTTTGTAGGCACCTCACAGGGTGGGACAGCTGGCCCAATGATTTAAGGCTGCTCCATACCCAAAGTCAAGGATTGAACCCCTGACCTTTGGTTAAGGATGGATGAGTCCCTACCACTTAACCACACCCCTTAGGTTAGACGTGACTTATTTAAATATATTAAATTGAACTCAATTCGGAGTATTTAGATCTAATCTTAAACCTAGACATTAGATATGTGATAATTAAAATTTTATAACACAAAATTCAAAGAGGCATCATACATCTAGTTCAGTTTATTGCCTCGTTACTTACTCTCAATTAATTTTCCACATATACATTGAATTTAATGCCAAATTGATTTATCTAAAACCTGAAAATTAATTACTTTCTATTAGTTACTCAAAATATAATATGAGAGTATGATAATAATTTTTTTGTAAGACAATCAGAAAAAAATACGATAAATTTATAAGACATCCCAAATATAGAGTTAAAAAATGTGAACTAATTATTCAACATATTTATTAATAGCTACATAGTGTTGTGCAAAACAAAACAAAAATCTTAATCAAACTAAATTTCTTTTTCTTTTTTTTTTGAAATTAACTAAATTTCTTATACGAAACAAAAATTGTTATCATGTTACATGTTGGTACCATGTCTAGGTAACTTCTCCTTTTATATAGATGTTCTAATAATGATCTTTTAACATGTGCATTTGGAAAAGACTTGACTTCATGGACAAGAGTCTCTCCTTCTTATACTTCACGTCTTAATTCTTAATTCATATTATAATCTCCCGTGAATTGATAATCAACAAATATTATTTTCATACCAAAAAATCACATAACTTTTAAACGTAATTTTTATAAAAAACGTCTTAAGTATGTATTGCAAAATTATAAAATCGTAACTCAGGCATTTCTTATGTTTTAATTTAAAAGTATAATAAAATATACTATTGAATGTATAACTAAAAAGTATAATCATTTATTTATCATTTACAATTTAATTATGAACTCATTTTATTTCAATTTTATGATTTAATTGTTAATACTCCATGACTGTAATTATTGAAAAATTGATTGATCAAGCATAGTATTGCTGTTTTCAATGATTGTACCGTGAGATGTTGAACACGTTATAGGGAAACAAATACTTTTAACATACGTACTAGTTGGTAGCATTGTGATTTAGTCTCTGAATTCTAGTTTTATTTTTCTGAATTAATTTTCCCTCATCAATGTCAATATTTTCTTAGCTAGTGAACCCTTTGGCTTTTCTTGATAACTTGCAGAAGTAATAAGATTTATTGCTTCTCTCGTTGTCCCGATTTCTTAGTTTATCCGCATGTGTGAAAACTCTTATACCATTTTCTCTATGTCGAGCTTTTTAAGTTCCTTCCAAGATTATGATCATTTTACTTCTATTTCTTTTGTTTTTTGTTTTATTTTTCCTTGTTCATTCTAGATTATAGACCCAAAGATGGATTCTGGAATTGTTAGTGGATACTGCTATGTTGATGAAGCAATCGAAGATGGTGCTGCTCTAGTTCCTATTAGCTTTGATAAAACAGAGGGTGTCCAATGAATCATTGATATCATGGATCATCTTTTAGCATGTGAGGTATTTTGTAATCAGTTGATATCGTTCTTACCAGCTATTCATTATGCTGCTCATTATGAAATGCTGGACTCGCAGTGACCCCTCAAGGTACCTGGGTAAGATTACTTTGGTTTCCTGTCTCAGGAAACGCAAAATATTTAGTGAAAATATCGTTTTGTCTATGCTCATACCTCATTCTTTTGGGCATGCTTTTAACATATGTAGCACATCTTCTATTTGTTCTTTTAGGAACAAAGATTGTAAATATCATATGAGGTCTATGATGCTTGTTGTTTATTATACCTGTTCAAGCCTCTTGATTATGGCTGAATGTTTGGGTTGATTAATAAATAAGAAAAATTACTTATGAATTATAGTCTTTATTTACAGGCAACATCACACAAGGGTCATTCATTGTTGCAAACAGTTGTTTCATGTATGTATCTTTTGCGGCCCTAGAGGACATCATCACATGCCTTACCATATTCTTATTGCAAAATCATTCGTGCAACCTGCAAGGTTGGTGTTTCAGTTGTTTTTTATGCTCGTACACATGAAGTAAAGTATTCTAATCACGCTTTTGGCCTCTGTTTATGTTAGATTCTTTAGTTCAACTCTTTTCGAACTCCAACTGTAAGGTTGATTTCTTGATGTAAAATCTTGGTTATAATTCCATTGCAAATAAGATAGTCGTGCTTTAAACTTTTTCTGAGTTAGCATTTGCTTTTACGCGATGCATTATATTTTAGCTTTCCATTAAACATTTTGGTTGACAGGAAGAAGATCTTTTCACAATGGCTTATGGCCTTCCTCTGAATGGGGATGGAAATGAGAAATGTTTATAATTGTTAAATGGTGTTAAGAAAATATATCTCGTCAATTGCGTGCTTGTAAAACATCGTCAACCAAACGAAGAGTAATAGAAGGTATTTTATTTTCCCACTTTTATCTTTGAAATAGCGTGAATATGAAAGATGTTGAAATAAGAAGCATAAACATATCACTAATGAACTGGTAAAATTAAAGCGATGACTCTAGTTGTCTGACTTTGTAAATGATGAATGGAAATTAAATCTGTTAGGGGATACCAAAATCTCTCTTGTCAATATCCTCTGAACGAACGCTTCATTGTTTCTCAAAGTCATCTTATAGAGGAATTGATCATAGATGTTTACAAATCCCATGCCCGTAATTCGAAGCTTAATGCAAAACTGCATCAGAATGTATATTTCTTTTACATAGTAACTCATAAAATACAAAAAAAAGGATTTCCATTCTTCTACTTGGAACAAAGTTGGCTACTTGTATGATAAAAATCTAGGGACTGGTGGAGATTCTGCTGAAAATGATATTTAGGTCTGTTAATATGTTACAGGTCAATTCTTACTAATGCAGAGATAAACAGTTCTAATCATTCAAAAGATTTCTTTTTGTTGAGTGTTTTTATGTTAGATAGACATAAACATATTTTCCTTATGGCCTATGCTGTCTTTTATGTCATCTAACTAATGCCAAATTTGCTTCAGGACTCCACCAAACTCCTTGATTTGAAGTAGATAACTCCTCAGAAAATGGACTCTTTGCTGCCCGAAAAGTCCATTGCACAACCTCTACTCCATCCAAGGCATTTCATAAGTGAAATGGAGAATGGCAATAGCCTTTACACGGCACATAATCATCCCCACAAACTATTCCAATGAAAGCTCTTAAATTCATGATGTGTTTAATCAATGCATGGGGTCACCCACTTTTCTTGTCTTTCTGCTAACTCCCAATTAACCATTCATGAAACTGTGGATTAAGGTTTTCAATTAACTCTTCAAGGAATGGAAAAAGAGACATACATAATTAATTTACATTAATGAAGAATGATTGAAATCACCTCCTAATTAAAATTTAAGTACAACTGAGAAACGTATTCCTAGAGAAGATAAGTAATCCCAAATTTAGATAAAAATTGAAGATGATCCACCAAAAAGTAGTAGCATGATGTGATCATCAACTCGATAAAGTAGAACCATGCTTGTCGCCAGTAAGGATTTATATACAAAATCGAAACTATTCCCAGCAACATAATGGAAAACGTAACCCAAAAACTTATCTGAAAAATCTTCATATCTATGAAACCATCATAATCATCTGTATCACTTATCGAGCTCTCCTTTGTCATTGACGATTCTGTTGGAGTGCAATTCTTGGGCAGGGGTAATCCACAAAGAAAAGGATTCCTTTGGTAGCTACTTTCTTCAAAAGTGGCAAACTGTCCGACTGTTTCCGGTGTCTTACGAGAAATGTTGTTGTAAGCCACGCTGAACACTTCTAAAGATTTTAACTGAACTAATTGAGGAGGAAATATTCCACTCAAGTGATTGTAGGACAAGTCCAAACTCTCCACAGTTGTCATATTCGAAAATGATAATGAAATATGTCCTATCAAATTGTTAAAAGATAAGTTCAACATCTTCATACCTTCTTTGTTTCCAATTTTAAAAGGGATTGAACATGACAAGTTGTTACTGGAGAGATCTAATCCAATGAAACCAATTTCATATATACGTCCCATGACGTACTGGTAGGTGTTTCCTTTTTCTACCAATTCAAGAAATTCATTATAGTAAGGGATATAGCCATTCTCAGGAGGAGTTCCAAAAGTATCGTTTTTGAGTGAGAGAGTATCAAATCTATTATGGGAAAGATCAACGAACTTCAATTCATTAATCAACTTCCATAGATAAATAGGTATTTCACCTTCCAAATTGTTATGATTTAGTAGAACAAACATCAACCCCCACAAATTCTTGATTGAGTTCGGTATGCTACCAGTTAAGCAATTATGGCTCAGATCTAGCATGGCCACACTAGAGTTAGGAAGTGTATTGGGAAAAGGCCCTTCAAGTCTGTTATGGGATAAATAGATGTATGCGGCTTGTGGAGGTATGAAAATTGATGGTAGGCTTCCAAAAAGGCTATTATTTGACAGATCCAATAATAAAAGAGAAGACATATTCCCAATCAACTCTGGTATCTTACCAGATAAGCTATTGGAACTCAAGTCTAAAAATTGTAAGAAAGAACAGTTAGACAAGCTATTCGGAATCTTTCCAATGAAATCATTTCTTTGCAAGTGTAAACGATATAGCATTGGCAAATACCTTCCAATCACTCTAGGAATGTGGCCATAAAATAGATTGTTGGAAATGTCCAAGATGTCCAACTTTGGTTGAGGACGAATTGGCAAATGCAACATTCCTGAAAGAGAACAATTGCCTAAATAAAGGCTTTCCAAATTCGTATTGTTGTCTAGTAACCAACTTGGAAACCTAGCTCCCCTCATTTGAATACCGGAAAGATCGAGAGACCTCAGATCATACTGATGGTGTAGAAATCCGGGAAATGAAACCCCTCCTTTTCCATATGTAGAGGACAATATAAGTTCTTGTAGTTGAAACTTAGGAGTCAAATTATTATCAACCCCACCACTTTCTGCGTACATCTCGTTCACATCAACATATAAATTCTTGAGTTTAGAATGATTGAGAAATGGAGAGAGTGATATTGGAATTTGAAACTGGTTATCATAAATAGATAGATACTCAATGGATGTGAGACTCTTCAAGGGAGATGCAGATATATTTCCAGTGAAGTGATTGGAGGATAGGTCCAAATACTGAAGAAGTGTCAAATTCTCCAAATAAGAAGGCAAGGTGACAATCAGATTATTGCCTCCTAGATCAAGCCTTCGAAGATTCTTCAACTTGTATAATTCTAAAAATAAATTGAGAGAACATTAGAGAGTAAAGAGAAAAATAATAATTCCTCAAATTTTAAATTAACTCATAAAAAAGGTACCATCAATGTTGTCTGTGAGTTGATAACTACTCAATAGTAAACTTTCAAGTGAAGTAATATTTGCAACGGAGTTGAGGAAACCTACAAAAATCACACAACAAAAAGATAATATAGTCAATTATTAACTATTTTAAGGATTTTTTTAAAAATAACATGTTTATAAATGATTAATTATGATTTTAAGTGCTTCTAAACATTACATATTTTGCAACTTTAAATGATAATTCAACTAATTATTAACAAATTAAAGCAAAAATTACTCATTTATTTGATACAACAACGGTTACTACTTACTTTGATTGTTGAGTGTCTCTTGAAATATAAGAGTGGGAGTTTGTCTCACATTGGAGAAATAAAGGAAAGAAGATCAACATATAAGTCTAGTGGACTACTCTACCTATCACCAATTGGTTTTAGGATGGAACCTCACTTAGACTTATATGTGGTCTAACTTTCCTTCTCGTGTGGGCCCATAGGCCCATTGTAAATTCTAACAGGTAACAAAAGCGAGAGCAGCTAGCAATATACAAAATCGGCTCCAACCTAGACATGAAGAGCTTGATTCGTACGAAATGGCAGCATCAGAAAATCCAAGAGCTATACTGGTAGCCACATTACTTGAAGAAACAAATTACTTACAGTGGAGTTGAGCGATGACCATTGCCCTAAAAGCCAAAGACAAATATGGGTTCGTTAATGGAGCTTGCAAGGAACCAGAGAACAACCCACAACTATTGAAGAAATGGAGAACAACTGATTCTATGGTAACATCTTGGCAAGTAAGTTCTATGTCTAAGGAGATTGCTAAATCTTTTCTAGTTATGACTACTGCAAGAAACCTCTGGGAAGAACATACGTTTGAAGAAAGTAATGGACCCTAAATCTACCGATTAATGCAAAGTATTAATAACTTGTGACAGAAAAACGATTCTGTAACTAGTTATTTTAACAAGCTAAAATGGTTGTGGGACGATCTTGGAAGCGTTATGCCTTTTAAAACACGTTCTTGCAAAATTGGTGCTACGAATAGTAACGTTGAAGAAAACACTAAGCTGGTTCATTTTTTAATGGGCTTAAGAGATGATTATCAAAGTGTGATTAGCCAAATCATGTTGTACGATCCTTTACCTAATGTAAGTAAAGCTTATTCTATGGTGCTAATAGTTGAAAAACAAATGTCTCTAGGAATTTGAAAGAAACTAGTCAATTAAATGTTGCTCTTAGTGTGAATCTAGTGGAAACAGAAAGGGAGATGCGAAGGAAGGTAACTTCAATTCTGGATCAACAACACAGAGGAGATTCATTAAAAGAGATGACAAATACTGCACTCACTGCCACGAAAAAGGTCACGTGGTAGAGGCATGTTTCAAAATCCACGGAGAGCCGGATTAGTTTAAGGAGTTAAAACAGAAAAGGGCAAGGGAAAGAGGGTTCCATGTAGCAGCCGCAGTTGAGAGTACTCTGGATATAGGACAGGGGAGCCAAAACGCCAAGACAATTGAACTAAAACTGAACTCACTATATTATCTCGCCAAGTACAAGAGCAGATGAAGCTAGTAAAAGGAAAAGGTATGGTGAGGCAAATCACGTAGCATTCAATAGCTACGCAGGTATGAATTCTTTTCACAATGATAATGTTTACACTGATTATGATCATGGTTCATGGATAGTAGACTCGGAAGCCTCCACAGATATCACCTTTGACAAAACCAAATTCAAATCCCTAGTAAACACACACTACTTTACACCTGTGACTCTTCCAGATGGGTCTTTAACCCCTGTTAATCAAGTAGGAAACATAGATTTAACCAAGGAAACAACGCTAGAAAATGTACTTTATATTCCTACATTTCACCACAATCTGTTGTCTGTCTATTTGTAAACTTGCACAGGAAAACAATTTAGTTGTAATTTTCGTGTCCCACAAAGTGTTTTTACAAGACCCCACTATTGATTATGTTGTGGCCAGCTGCGAGAAAATTGGAGGTGTACACAGACTCCAACCACACCACTTCTTACCACCAAAACCAAGAAAGGTCTTTCCTTGAAATTTTATCTTGATGAAAATATTGCTTGTAATGTGATCGATGATTATGGCTTATTACACTCTAGATTTGGTCATGTATCCTCTAAGGTTTTGAAACATTTGAACTTTCGTTGCGTAGAAAAACCTAAAAATTTCTTTTGAGAAACATGTCCTTTGGCAAAACAAACCAGTAAACCTTTTGGTAAGCATAATATCACAACTACAAAAGCTTTTGAGTTACTATATTTAGATCTTTGCGGGTCCTTCAAAACAAAAATATTGATAGTTCAACATATTTCCTTACAATTGTTGATGAATATAGTAGAGCCGTATGGACCTTTTTATTAAGCACCAAAGAACAAGTTCACAAAACTCTTATCATATTCATCACCATAATTGAAAACCATTTAAAACAAACCATTACCACTATACGAACAGACAACGGAACCGAATTTGTGAACCATTTGAACCAAAAATTATTTGAAAACAAAGGGATTTTTCACCAAAAAACCTGCGTTCATACGCCCCAACAAAACGGGGTTGTTGAACAAAAACACAAACACCTCCTTCAAATCACCCGAGCACTTATGTTCCAAGCCAATTTACCGAAAGATTTTTGGGGGGAAGCTCTTTTAACCGCTACTCACATAATCAACCGTCGACAAAAGTGCTATCATAGGATACACCTTACAAAAAATTATATAAAAAAGAACCAACCTATGACCATTTCCACACCTTTGGATGTCTATGTTATGCCACTAACACCACTCCCCACAAAGAAAAACTCAACCCCAAGCAACGAAATATTTATTCCTTGGATACTCAACCGATCGAAAGGCTTACAAATTATAAACAATCGACACAAAACAAGTAATTTTTAGTCAAGATGTTGTCTTTCACGAATCTTTTTTTCCATATAAACAAACCAAAGAGCCCACACACAACACTGAACAAGACCCATTATTTGGCCACTCCAGTCCAAATATCTATACCCAAACCCAATTACCCAATTACCCAGCTACCCAATTTTCATTAACCGACCCAACCAATTCTGACCCAGTAGACCAATCTCCCCCTTTACCATCACCAATTACTACCGACACTGAAAATACCCCACCTGAAACGCCATCTCCATCACCTACCCAAATGCCTTCCAATAACCCCACATCTCTACACGATTTAGTACCCGCCTACGAAACCCACCTCCATACGTTCAAGATTACATCACTACCCTACCACATCGAGCTCTCAATGTTTCCTCGTAGCTCTCCCTAAACCACTACAAGCTCACCTTCTCCACTTCCCATAAAATCTTCTTGGCTAACTTATCTACTGACTATGAACCATTTTCTTATGAAAGTGCTAAACAGGACCCATTATGGATTGAATCGATGGAGGCGGAGTTTGAAGCTTTGGAAAGAACTGAAACTTGGGTATCAGCTACGTTACTGGGGAAAAAAAAGCCACTAATCACGAAATGGGTTTACAAAATCAAAAGAAAACCAGATGGACAGATTAAAAGACGCAAAGCACACCTGGTTGTGAAGGGATTCAAGCAGACCCTGGGCGTCAACTACTTCGACATCTTCTCTCCTGTTGCAAAGCTTATGACCATTCGCACTATTCTTGCTATTTCCACATCAAAGGGGTGGCTCATACAGCACGTGGATATAAACAACGCTTATCTAAATGGACAAATCGACAAAGAAATTTACATCTCACCACCTCAAGGCTACAATAGAACGCGACCAGGGGAGGTATTAAGACTTTGAAAATCTCTATACGGCATCAAACAGGCAGGAAGACAATGGAATAAGGAAATCACAGCTAAATTGACTATTTACAGGTTTGTCCAAGCAGATTCCGATCCTTGTTTGTTTACAAAAGGTAACGATGCTGAGTTTATAGCCTTAGTAATCTACGCAGATGATGTGCTGATTACCAGTTTTGATGAATCCCTGATAAGTGATGCGAAGAATTTCTTGAATGATTTATTCACCGTAACGGATATGGGATACGTAAGGTATTTTGTTGGCATTGAAATAGCTAGATCAGAGTGTGGTATAATATTATCCCAACAGAAGTACATACATGATATATTGGCTGATTTGAATTTGGGAGATTTGAAAAGTGTTGATGTGCCTATGGTTTCAGGACTGAAATTGAATTCTAATGATGGTGCTTTATTAGTCGATGTTGAGAAGTACAAGAGAATAATCTGGTAGCTATTATACCTGAATTTTACCCGACCTGATATCACATATGCAACGCAACAACTAGACCAATACACCACTGCCTCAAGAGAACCACATTGGAAGGCACTAACTATGTTAAGATATCTAGCAGGGAGTGTTTCAAAGGCACTATTCTACTCGGCAAATTCTAAAAATAAATTGTTAGCTTACTATGATACAGACTAGTTAGGCTGCCTAGTCACCCGAAAATCCATCACAGGCTTCTGCATATTTCTGGGTTCATCCTAAATTTCTTGGAAGACAAAAAAGTAGCAAACAGTCAACAGATCCTCCGCTGAAGCCGAATGCAGAAGTATGGCTAGTACTCTGCGAAATAAAGTGGCTCAATTACATCTTAAGAAACCTGCAAGTGAAGGTTCCATTACCAATCCCACTAAGATGCGATAACATGAAAACAATCCATATCTCCAACAATCTTGTATTCCATGAGCGTACCAAGCATCTAGATATCAATTGCCACTTGGTACGTAATGCAGTCAACGATGGTTTTCTCCAAACCAGTCACTTGTCTTCGAGGTTCCAATTAGCTGATGCATTCACAAAGTCATTACCAACACCAGCACTTCATACAGCATTAGACAAGTTGCGTTTACACAAACTCCAACTTGAGGAGGGGCCGTTGGACTCACCAGAAAAATCAACATCAGCAAGCGACAATACAGAGGAACTATAGCGAGACACCTCATCTACTGTTCATTATTCTTCGTTTTTCTTTAGACAGTACAGATTGTTAGATTTGTTACGGCAGAATAACAGAAAAGAGAGAGTGCATGGAATCAAGTGTATATATATCTTACAAATCATGAATAAAGATTTTTCATTCCTTTCTCACCAACTTCGATTCTTATTTCTTGTCTTCTACAATTTACAACAGAGATTCCTCACACCAAATCGCAACGATACGCACACCAAACTCCAACCTTGACCTGAATATCATCTGGTTTGCTTATTACAATGGCTTGTTAACATTGGAAAGATCAACTCATATCATCCATATTTCTGGGAACTCTTAACCAGAAATGTCCTAATGGCTTTTCTGGACACCATAGGTACTCTTCCTAATATATTTTTCCATAAACAACTGCATTACAAACATCTAATAAATTAGTCTCTTAGCAGAGGCATTTCTTCATAGGAACCACGAGATCGTGAAATCTATCATCTTATTTTGCATCTCAAGATCAAACCAACAAACCATTATCAATGCAAAGCAGATAAATTATGTAAAACGAGAGAAAAGACTCATTGAAATCCAAATAAGTTTTCATTCTGGTCACACTTGCTTTCTCCCCACTACAAGTTCAATCCATAAATTGATGAGAAGCATCTATATTATCCAGCAAGGCAACTAGAAGGCAAGTTAACTTGAGCCTTCCCTAGTTAGGCTAAAAATCGGCTAAATCCATCATTAGTGTCAAAGGCAAAATGTTAGGCTGCAGGTGGCACAATCATTGAGTTTCAGAGCCTGTGAAGTTACACAAAGACTTTTCACATAATATTACATTGCATTGAATATCTAGAGCAAACCATATGAACATTTGAAACAAAAGTGAAAGAGGTTATACTTCACTAATGTAACAGCAGGGATTTTGAGTTAGTAATAATCTCAACTAGTACTCATCAATTATTTAACGATGATTAACCTGCTTCTTCTGTTGTTTCAAATTTTCTTGCTGCAAAACAAAGCAAAGAAGCAAAATTAAATAGAGCTGGTAAGAAAAGGCGAAAGAACATGTAAGTTCAAATTTGATTTAATGCTATCTACAACAAACTAGTCCTAATAAACTCCCAAGTTTCTAAAGCACAATGCTCCAAAACACTAGAATTGGCAACACAATTCAGATAGATCGAGGATTTTTGCTTTACCTCATCATGAAAAAAATGTTTCTAACATAACGACTCTGTAATCACAGCACAACGTGGGAGGCAGTCTAAGATCCCAATTACTCAAACCTCGTTTCCATGTAGAAACACCCACTACATGCCATGCCACAAACCAAATATTCACTAAAAAGTGTTAGACCCGTAAAAGATGAAACAAAAACTATATAGCCAAAAGAAAATTACTAGAATTTAGAAAGAGATACGAGGAAAAGCATACAAACCTTCAAACACAAAAGCGTTACTAGTTCTAACAAATCCTGTATTACCAAAATGAACTTTTACTATGTGCTAATAAATGGACATCATATGGCCAAAATCCAAGGATACCTAAACAAGGAATTTGAATTAAAAAGGAAGCATGATAACTTATTAGCTTCTATCTGCACGAAGTCTATCAGTATCAATGCAGTAGTTTCAACCCTAAGACAATGAACATAAACTGAGAAATTGTTATGAAAGAAAGATGTTGATATTCCTCCAGAAAACCAGTAGTGCACCTTCTTGTTTCAATGTTGGCTAGGATATTCAATCAAGTTCAATTTCGGATAAGATAAATGATGGTGCACTCCAATTATTAATACAACTGAAACAGAACGGAACTCTGGTTCAGGTCCGCTTAAATATCACAACGCAGGTAAGTAAATACCTATTTGTTCCTCTCAATCTTCTCATGCTTCTTATAAGATCAACTTGAAACCCTCTGACAGGAAATCATCCCTTGCTCACCAAAGAGGAAATATGAAATTTAGTTACATCAGTTGAGATGTATAAATAGGAAGCTGACCTATATAATCACACACCGTATAATGAGTTACCTCTTCTTCCTGTTTTTCTGCTCCTCATTTCCATAATCCATGTTCACGTTAGACCTTCTACTAACATGGGGTGGAACAAGGCTTTCAACAAAAATGTCCACTTCAAAGATTAGTGGAGCACCACAAATGAAAACATTTTTTACTTGTTTATGTTTTAGGTCATACCAAAAAAGTGCTCTATCATCCTGAACCACCAAGACCTCATTTCCACTCTTTGAATAAGCCAAAGGCTTGAGATACCTAAGAATGCCAACCACTTCATGTTGTGCAACGGAGAACAATTTAGTCCATGGCTCCTTGACACCGTACCTATTCATCACCCAGACATCAGTACGCTCCCTTTGAAAATTTGCCATTAAACAGAGGCAGTCTTTTAAAACGCCAAGGTTTATGTCAAAATTTGTACCCACAGGTTCTGGTTGCAACACTTCAGAATAATCCAGTGTAGCTAAATTCAAGGAGACCACTATATTGGCGATGTTCGAGTCAAAGTTTTCACTAACCACCCAATGCAAAGCTCCATTAGCAAAAACCCCATTCATTCCAGGATAAAGAAAAAAGTAAGGCATATCTTTTATCCTCTTCCAAGACTTCTGTCTCAGACTATAAACCTTGACCTCAGACTCAAAAGCCTTAGGTTCAGCTCCCACAAACTGAGCAATCCTCACAACCTTGTAATCATCATGAATACTATCATAACCAAATCCATAAACATAAACTCTACAAGTACAAGTCCCATAGTACCGTTTAAGTTCAAAAGGCAAAGAGGGCAGAACAAGATGCTTTCTTGTTGACGGATTCCACAAAGCAACATCATTCACAACATTGGAAATACAAAGCAACCCATTGCAAGAACCCAATACCTTAATACAATGGTTGTAACACATCAAAGGATGATCAAGCTCTTTTAGCGCCTCTAGTGAGTCAAAAGACTCAAAACTAACTGAATAAGCAGTAGAATTCTTAAGAATTAGATTAAGGTTGCTACTGGTTTGCAAAGAATGCATGAGATGCAACCTGATGAAGTTTGGAGCGTCGATCAGAGAACACCATGGCTTGGAAACACCCCTGAAAAAGATAAGTTCTTTAACGGGTAGTCTGCAAAGAATATCTGCAATCATTTCCGGTGGCAAATTCGACATGACTGAAACCGCGTTGAAGGTGGGTGGATGCCTGCTTGTCAATGGCATCGTCTAAACTGCGAAAGTGGTCAGAAACTTCCTAGGAAACTCGGTCCAGAGGGAAAGAGCCACTTGTCAAGGTGCGCCAACTTGTTATAAGAACCAAATTACGTTGACAAAGCACTCTTAGTCGGTAATGGGCCGGCCTGACGGTCCAATTTATTATTTTTTAACAAATTCAAAAATTAATATCGTTTTGTCATCTTTCTCTTTTTCTTTTTTAATTACCTTTCTTTTTATTTAATAATTTCTTTTTTAAGCTATAATTATTAAAATTTATCTTTTCCTCTATTTCTCCTTTTCTTTTTTATTTAAAAAATTGTTTCTTTCTCTTTCCCTTTATTTCTTTCTCTCTATTTTGTTTTTTAATATGTACAATTTAATTTAATTTAAAATTTGACATTTAGAAGAAAAATAATTTAAAAAGCTTATATTATTAATTGTTAAATATAATGATTAAAACTAGATATTATATATTAATCAATGAAAATATTACACTTGTCATAAAATGTAATATATCACTAATTAAACGACATCGTACTCCTTGATATCAACAACACAGCATCAGTCTCTCCTTTATAAATGTTGTCTTCTTCTTTGCTTTGAGTTCTGCATTTCTACCATAACTTCGCCATCTTTTTTAACAACATTGTCTGTAAGATTGATGTTGAGATATCGTTACTATAAATCATGCAGGAATGCTAGGCAAATATAACTTAATAAGTTACTAGACATGTTAATATATATGGTATATATCTTATTCTTATTTTTGACATTATTTGATAATTGGACTTTTAAGATAATGTTAATTAGCTTCAAATTATAATCAAGATGGCATAGAATATCTTAGATTTGATTGGGATAATATCTGATAAAAGATTGTATGAAAAATAGAATTCTATCTTGTAAAAGTCCCCTAATTATGATAGAATTCTATCTTGTATGGCCTACCTTTGCATCACGTGACAATGGGGCTGAAGGGACTGTTGCTTTGATTTTTTTTTATGTGTGTGGCTATTAACGTATTAGGTGTGCAACTGGTTCTCCGTTGGGGTTTCTACGCCTGCGTACGTATGGTGCACTTTTCTTGGTTGTGCATGGTGTAAAGGTTTCTATGTCTTGATTTTTTTTACTGTTGCGTTAAAAGAGTTCTCAGTGGAAGACATGTTGGCATGATTTTAAGGTCTTGGTTTGACCACGGTGATCACTATGTTTTTCTCCTTTTTGCAACACACATGGCAATGATTTTTTGAGAATTTTTTCTTAGAGGCTTGTGTGTGATGTTGCTATGTGTGTGAAGAAAATTTGACAAGCCGAAGGTGTGCTACTATGTTCGTGACCATCATGTTGGAAGGTGTTGTTGTGGGCTGAAGGAAAAAATTAGCGAGCTCCAAATTTTGTGATGGTTTATGCGTGATTCCTTCTCTACCTTGCTTTTGGTTTGGTCTTTGTCTTGTCTAGATTAGTTGCAGTGGTTGTTTGCGTGGGTTGTCCTACCTAGCGTCTTTATCCTGCAACTGTGAATTAATACTGGTAATTGCGTGGATCAGCCCATAATTTGTGGTAACAACTTTCAGACCTGTTTCAGTAAAGCTAAATCTGTAGGGGAGTTGTTTTTCTGTTCTTTCTCAAGTGTTATCATTTATGTTGAATTTTGTTTAACCACTTGAGTTAGTTATTTAGTATTCTTTCGTTATAAGATTATTAAGAAAAATCCTCTGTTAAGGTTAATATGAGGCGATCGTACTATTGGGTGTGAAATTTTTTCACAGGTAGTGAGGACGAGGGATAGTGTCAAGGGTTGAGTAGTGTCGACTCAGTAAAACCTTGTATAAAACTATTATCGTTAGTGAAAGAATTAAGCTGGGTGAGAGCCCACAGACGTAGGCAAGGTGTGCCGAACTGCGTTAACAAATCTCGATTTTGTTTATCTTTGGTGCTTTTAATTTTTCTAATTTTTTTGTTTGTTAGAAACTAATCAGAAAGTTTGCGAAACAATCTATTAGCTCCCGAAATTTTTTCTTGATGAATAAGCATGATTTAAATTAATTTTGAGATCTTGATAAATTATTTATTTTTGGAGTAATTAGCATGTCAACTTTAGTAGGATTTTATTGCTTGGGTTGGAAAAATTAAAGTGTTAAGAGTGTATAACTTAAAGGGCAAAATTGGCAAGTCACTTAAGGATGAGGATTATAAGGTATAAATGAAAGGGCAAAAGAGTCATCTTACAATCATTATGAGTATAAATAATAAGAAGAAGAAATGTTGTCTTATATTTGAGAGGGAAGAAAACGTGGATGAGAGAGTGGAAGAGAGAAAAAGAAGAGAAGTAGAGAAAAGAAGAAAAACAAGCTAGGGTTTTGGAGATTCTTGAAGAACTTGAAGACTTTAAGGCTAAAACAAGTAAATATAAGCCTTAACCCTTCTTGATTGTTAGAAGAAGCATATTTAGTGAAGGTTAGAAGTGAAAATGAAGTTGAATATTTATAGGAAGTTGTTGATGAATGATATAAGCAAATATTCTCTTTTTGGGGTTAATGATCAAAGATAGATCATGAATGGGTTTGTGAATAATTTTGGGTTAAAATGAAGTTGAAAATGAAGTAGAAAAGATAGTTTATGTTCAAGATGGGTTATATGTGAAAGGTGGGAGGTTAAAATCTAGAAAAATAAGAAGGCGAGTCGAATTTCTACGGAAGTTCGTCACGGCCAACTCTTTGGTTCACCGCAGCAAAGTCCCCATGGTTTGTCGTGGCCAACTCTGTGGTTCGTTGCGGCCAATATTGAAAAAAAATCAAAGTTCGCAGCGGCCAACTTTCTGGTTCGCTGTGGTGAAGTTTTTCCTGCACAGCTTGAACATGCTTTGGTATTTTGGGCATAACTTTTTGTGTAGTTATCTAAATGGAGTGATTTTTTATTTAAGTAAACTAGAGACATAGGGCTACAAGGTTTCTGAAGAAATCGAGTTCTAATTAAGTCTCTAAGATTTTCAATTTTTGGATGGAAGTTGAGTATAAAATATTGTTTCAGTATGAGAACAGTCCAAAAATGTTTGGGGTATAACTTTCTGATTACTGAACCAAATTGAACGATTTTGGTATCATTAGAAACTTAAGACAATGAGGAACATTTTTCTAGAAGGAAGTGTTAGCAAATTTCTTCATTTAACTGATCCGAATGATCATGAAAAATTAACCCGAAGGTCTAGACTTTTGGAAGAGTTTGATTATTTAGCATTTATCTTAGTGAATATGCTATATATATGGGTCCTCAAATTGTATTCCTATTGAATGAGGATTTTTGTCATTGATAAAGGGAATACAGGAAGGCAAGAGGATTAAAAGGAGAGGCATCTTTGAGCAAGTTACAAGCAAGGATTTTTAAGGTCGGTTTCATATTTATAATAGAGTTAACGAGCCATGACTATGTTTTCAAACGCAAGAGAATTAAATGATTTCAATTGTTTTATAAATGTTTCATTATTGCTATTTGAAGGATTTGAGAAATTGCCACATGTTTGGTATATGAAATGTGTTGATGAATTGTGAAATGGTTTTTGGAATATTTCATGCTCATGAAAAACATGTTTTCGAAATGTGCCATTTGGGCAATCTATTTTCAAGTCATGAAATACATGTTATGTGGGTTTAGTTTGGTCCATTCTATATGTCAAGTGCACTTTGACTAAAAGCTTCTCCCACCTACTCGCTAGTGGCATGGAGCTCCTTCAAGGACTCCCTCATGTTTACGACTACACAAAACCACCATGTGGGATTGTGTTAGTTCGTTCTGTTCACGACTACATAGGACCATTAAATGGGAATGTCTTCGTTCATTCTTTTTCTGGACCTCCCAAACCATTCTGATATGCTTATGTGCTTATGATATGTCGACAAATTGATGCATACATGATTTGTGTTATTGTGAATTGGATGAGAATTTGAGAACTATGCATTTTATGATTCAACAAGAATTTTCCATGATAAATGAACATTTTCAATGGTTTTGCTTGTTTCTCCATTATAAACCTGTTACCTATGAGCTTTTTAGCTCACCTCCCATTCCTTCCCATCTCTAGGTGATGAGTAAGAGACCGAGTGAGTGATAGAGTCAAGGCATTGCTTCGAATTTTGCATGTTTTGTATTTTAAGCTAGTTTTTGTAAAATACAAGTCTTAGTCACATTTTAAGTAGTATAAGTTCAAATATCTTATGTATTTTGGGATTTTGAGACATTGATGTACTGTGGCTTGAAATGCCATTAAAGATTTGTAAAATTGTTTCTTTTGATGTTATTGAATTATGAATTATGTATAGATGGTGTTAAATTGCAATTAGGTGTACTAGAAGAATGTTATCAACTTGAGGTGATAAATTTTGAATACAAATTGATGTTTTATATAAGTGAGATGTGTTATGGACAAAGAAAGATAGGAAATTGTGAAGAATGAGAATTTAGTTGTAAGTAATGAATTAAATGGAAGGGGATTAGAGAGTATGATGATGCATTAGAGGGAGTGATTTTGGGACAACGTAAATTGAAAGTAAGGTAAGAGCGATGTAGAAACCATTGGAAATTTTAGGTTAAGGCCAAAATAGTGGAGGGAGGTCGGATCGACTGATCGGTCAGCCAGGTGACTGATCCCCCAGCCAGGCGCTCGGGCGATCGCCCAGCGCCCTCGGCCCTGTCGAGCGGTCCTCGCCTGACCGACCTTCAAACTTCTAACGCTCATAACTTTTGACTTCGAACTCCAAATTTTACAAACTTTGTACCGTTAGAAAGATAAAAGACCGTTCTACAATTTTCATGAAGGACTCAACAACAAGCTGTTGGAGTTATGTAAATATAATGCCCTGGAAAGCAAGTGTATTTACATATAACTTTATTTTCTTCAGTTACAGTTTTGTAATGAAAATATTTATTATTAATAAAACAAAAGAGTTTGGTTTTATTC
>JAOTBA010000203.1:3660569-3685856 GCA_025629845.1 Erythroxylum squamatum
TGGTGATAAGGGCCAATGGAAACTGCAACTGGGTCATAACACTTGTCCTTCTTGCTAGCTTCCTTCTCTCGAAGAATATATGGAACCCTGTGAATCTTAAGAACTCGTTTCTGCTTAGGTACGGAATCTCCTTTTTCTTTTTCTTCTTCGATTGTCAAAGATCTCCAGAACTCATCTAGGCTATGATCCACCAATAAAGATGAGTTACAATCTTCTTCTTGGATCGGAATCCTCAGTATTTCAGACTCAAATGGGCATTCTACAGATAACTGCTCAACGCTATCGAATGCCGCCATTGCTGATTACACCACAAGGTAATTAAACTAGACTACTTTCCCTGTAAAATGCACATAATGGATGTGTGAATTTATAGTGACAGCAAGGATTCGCCATTAAATCCTGCGACAATAATTACAGGACATGTACCTGTCAAAGTTGGCTTGACTTTAAGTCTTAACTATGATTATGTAAATTTAATTAAATAAAAATTAAATAATTAATAGTTACTTTATAAAAATAAGTCAATTAATTAATAAATACACGATTTTGATAATAAGGATTAGTAAAGTAAACTAAATTAAAAAGTTAGGCTGAATTGGTATAAACAATTTAAGAAGGTCCACGAGGTTAGACCAAGAATCAAGATTATTCTAAATGCTCTCCAAGTAGACTGGAATTAATACTCACTTTTTTGATCAGTGCTTAATGGAATATAGAAATGAGGACAAGAGAAACAACAGCTTCACTTTGTTCCAAATGGCAAAGAAAGTGGGGAATCACTCTCACAGCAATCAATAATACTATTGGCATATTCCCAAGCACCTGTTCTATTCAACACTGTATACTATTCCCTTATGGAGATTGATTACTCATTCATGAAAATGAAACTTTTGAGTATTTAATTGTTATAATATTTTTGCATTTTATTAACATTAAAAATAAATTCACAAAAAACCAGAACAAACGGTCCATTTTTGGTTCTTCACACTGTTCTGCTGTTACGTGAAAGTTTACAAAACCATCTCATATATGTATTAATGCCACAGTCTTTCGTCGTCACTCACTCGTAATCCCAGTTTCATTTCTCTTCTTCCTTCGTTAACAGTCGTGTTGATAATGGCGGAGACTGGTATGATCCAATTTATGTCTTTTGTTTTGCTTTTCTATTTTTAGTACATTTTGGACGTTTCAGTTCTTTCTATTTCCATTTCCAAGTCTGGGGTTTTTATTTTCTCTGTCAACTTGGCTCTTGATTTCCTTTGTTCGGTTCTCTTCAGATTCACTCTCAGAGTTCCTGGAAACTGCAATTGATGCAGCTAAGAGAGCCGGAGAGGTGTTTTTCAATTTCGATTGTTTTCCTTGATTTTCTGTTTGTTTTCCGTTGAACTTGCGTTTATTCTTTGTTCCTTGTTCTTTTTCGTTTGAGCTGCAGATGATTCGTAAAGGGTTTTACCAGACTAAACATGTGGAGCATAAAGGACAGGTCTTCTTTTCATCTTATTGCTTCCTTCTATATGATATTCAGAACTTTCTCTTAAGTAATGTAGGGGTTGTAGTAATTTGAAGAATACTGTGCTTAACGGAAGAATTAAGATTGAGTTAGTATAGGAAAGGAAGATGACAAATTTCGCTGAATGGCTATTGCTTGGAGATTAGTGGTGGAAAATTGGAGTAATTATATGTCTTGATAAATTGACTAAACATGCCAAAAAGAATTTTGGAATTCATGGAAAATGTTAAGGAATTGAGGAGTAATTTCAATTAAGCATATCCTTGGCCATGATCATTGTGGATTACAAATGTATTTTCACAGACTTGCTTCAATGTCAAGGTAGTGAATCATTTATATTTCTCGATGACATATGTGTAATGCTTCTATTCCTCGATTGCAGGTAGATTTAGTTACGGAAACTGATAAAGCTTGTGAAGATCTTGTTTTTAATCTTCTTAAAGAACGCCATCCAACACATAAGGTTAAGTCCCTGTTACATTTTTCCTTTCTTATATATGTAGCTGAGAAACCCAATTGCTGCTCGGGGTTGAGTCTTTTGCTCCCTGAATGTTCATGTGGTCTCTTGATTATAGTGGTTAACTTTTTTTTCAGTTTATTGGGGAAGAGACTACCGCTGCCAATGGTATCACTGAGCTGACTGATGAACCAACATGGATTGTTGATCCTCTTGATGGAACTACCAACTTTGTGCATGGGTATATGGAATCCGTCGTTTGATGTTCTGTTATTGTTTACATCTCCATTTCCATAATCATAACCATGCCAACATATTTGCTTGTAGTTTCCCCTTTGTATGCATATCTATTGGCCTTACAATTGGCAAAATTCCCAAAGTAGGTGTTGTTTACAACCCAATAATGGAGGAGGTGAGATTTTTATGCTTCAATGTGTAGAAGTAAATGACTATGTTTTGTTCTTCAGAGTAGTAAAATTGATTCTTGACATGCCCTATCCAGTTTGTTATGCATCCCCAAATGATCCCTTACACAACTCTAATCTCTACCTCATTCCGATTTTTATGTTACAGTTTAGCACACACTATGTCCTTTCAGTTTTTTGGTTTCGAGACATTATAGTCAGCTCAAAGAAGTCAAATCAGACAACCTTGCTTATGTTTGTCATATATTACTCTCTGCAATGTTTTTTTCCATGTAGCTTTTCACTGGTATTCATGGAAAAGGTGCTTTTTTGAATGGTAATCCCATAAAAGGTAAGCCATAAGTTAACTATTGTTGCCCCCTACTGCTGGCGCGCCCTTGTTGTTAACTTAAACATCTTCATTTTCATCTTATGAAAATTGCAGTATCATCCCAAGCTGAGCTTGTGAAGTCTCTTCTTGTAACTGAGGTATGCGTTTTGTCCTTCATTCATATGTTGACAATTGCGCTGATGGATTTTTTTATAATATCTGCTTCTTATAAGTGCACATTTGCCCTTTCTGTTAATATATTGATTTTGAACTGTTGGCTACTAAATGTGCTTTGTAGTTTTTTTCTTTTTCTTCGTCTTTTGTGTTTCTTCTCCTCATTTAAGATTCACGTTTACTCCTTCATACTTGCATGATGAATCTGTCACCCTCCATCCTTCATAAGGAATCATCATGATAACCCGTCTAATCAATATTTTACTAAGAGCAGGTTGGAACAAAACGTGATAAGTCAACTGTGGATGCTATTACAGATAGAATTAATTCTTTGCTTTTTAAGGTGAGACCATACTTGAAGTTCTATGTTTGGTAAAATTATATTAGAAATCTGCTAATGGAATATAAAATTTTCTTGTTACCAGGTGAGATCAGTCAGGATGAGTGGCTCTTGTGCGTTGAATCTTTGTGGAATTGCATCTGGCAGGCTTGATTTGGTTTATGAAGCTGGATACGGGGGTCCATGGTATGTTTTAATAGTGTATTTCAGAAAATTTTGGTGTGGGAATTAACCAAGTGATTGATGTGGTAAGATGATTAATGTGAGCTATTCCTTTGCTCAGGGATGTAGCTGCTGGTGCTCTGATTGTAACAGAAGCTGGTGGACTTATTTTCGATCCGTAAGTGCCATCTTACCTACAGCAAACTGTGATTTGAAGGAAGTCTAGAACCAGTCCATATCATAACCTAGAATAACTTATATCAGTGAATATACATCTTCAATTGTCTATTTCCTTAATATTGAGATATCAATCATGTAGTCAATCATGAGAAAAAAGTCAATATTTTGGGTTGCAAGACTTCAAACTATTACCCTGACATTTACGTGCATAGATTTTGTTACTTAGAAAAGCTTAAAGATTTGGTGTTGATTGGTTTGCGTCAGATCTGGTAAAGATTTTGACATCACATCTCAAAGAGTTGCTGCTTCAAACCCACAGTTGAAGGATGCATTTGTTGAGGCTTTGGAGGAGGCAGAATCAAGAAGCAAATGAGATTCCATGAAATTACAAACAAATATGTTTTTGAAGATGATAGTTTTGCCTAATCATTGTGAACAACATCTGCTGCACTCATTGATTACTCATAAATGTTAAAATGAAGACAGCTATATCTTTTTCCCTTCTTGTAATAATTTTCTAGAACTTCGGCACAACCAATTGTTTGATATAGTCCAATTTACTGAAAACTTCTGATTGTCACATCTGCTTGATCCACGGGCTGTCTTACCAACAGATGTAGCCAAATTCTCAATGCACAATGATTGACAAATGAAGGCCAACAAGAAAATAGACGAGTAAAAGAATCAGAGCCAATTGTCCAATTTACTGAAAACTCCTGATTGTCACATCTGCTTGATCCACGGGCCATCTTACCAACAGATGTAGCCGAATTCTCAGTGGAAAAGTTCACAGCACAGAGATTGACAAATGAAGGCCAACAAGAAAATAGAGAATTAAAAGATTCGTAAACTTGCTGATATATACCCAGAATTAGATACAACTTTGAGAATTATAACATAGATGTCATGAAGAAAACAATGGAATAACATGGTATATAATAAATATCTGAACAAGAAACAGATACATGAAATCTCAAGGAGAGTTTCAGACTAAACTTCCTATGACTACCCTGAGAAAAAACTTCAAAATCCTATACTCCCTCGAGCACTGGTGTAGTCAGATAGCAGCAACTCATAAACAGAAGACCAGGGAGCAACTGCTATGACTTACCTGTTAAACAAAGTTACATAGAAATAAACAAAGAAACAACATAAAATGGAAAATACAGAGCCAAACACAAGCCACCTATGCCCCCTGATATTGCCTAGCATCATAACCATTTGTCTCATTCGATCCATTTATGCCCTGAGGCATCTTTGTTTCGGCCTCTGACCTTTTCCTCTTCATCACAACAAACCAAGTGTATCCTTCCAACGAAACGGCACTGACGGCCAAGGCAAGGACAACACCAATGTAGGCGTGCTTCCATTTCTGCTGAGGTTGTAAGATGTCCAAACCTTTGAATATGTTGATGACGCTGAGGATTATGACAGTGTATCCCACAGAATGGTGGTATAGGTTCCAGTAGAATCTGAACTTGTGATCAGGTTTTGGCCTTAAAAGCAAAGCAAACACCTGGATTGTACGCAAAGCAATTTCTCTTTAATACCCTGACCCTGATAATAATTAATAATGAGAAAGTATATCATGAATCATGATACCTGAAGTGTTCCAAGACAGAACAGGACTATCCCAATTGTTCTATGAGCATTATACACTATACCAACAGATTCACTTCCCAGTTTGAGACCTGTACCCCATCCAGCAACCCCGACGATGTAGGCTATGGATTGACAAGTAACGTGAAGGTAAAACCAAGCAGGACCTGCAGATTTGAACACCTTCAGGTATCTTGCTATCAGAGCACCAATTGGCATCATAATTCCCCAGCTAGCTACATTCAGAACTCCGTGAACCTGACATTTTTTTTTCAAATAATCATTAACAACTTGGGTTATTTATTAGTTGTGCCAATATGAAATACTGATCTGAAAGGAAGTAGCCGGAGATTTGATCATCCAAATAGAAAAATCCTTCAAGAACAGAGCATATATTTCGGATAGAATCGAATTGTTGTTACAGTAACACCTCAAAAAACTCTAAAACATTAAACAGAAACTATGCCATGTTTGAAGCCTGATCGAAGCATTATGCTGTCATATGATCGAGACATGATTAGCCATGATCTAACCAAAATCACTGTTTGAAGTCAGACATAGGAACCGAATAACAAGGAAGAACAGATCGTCCTTAAACACATATAGACATAGAAGACGGTGTTTGATTTGAAGTACTTACATTTCTCCTCCTAAGCTTGTCGTTGCCTCCAGTAGTCCCAACCTGGCCGGAGAGAAGGTTAACAGTCCCCATAGATTGCACGTTAGCTCCAGTAGTAGCATGCACCTGAGGAGTACCACTGGAAACCAAACCATCCTGCCAAACCTGGTTCACAGTACCAGCACCAGTGATTGGAAGTCCTAGAGTAGCAAAGATTGTGATCTCGTTGTTTGCATAAATAGCCGATAAACCTGAAACGTCAAAACTAAGTTTCCCTTCCGTCAACTGAGTCTGATAGCTGCCGACAGACGACGTATAAGCCCTCATGGCCCCACCAGATTGCTGGTATGCAACCAGAGCTTGTGATCCGACCATGCCGGTTCCAGTAGGATTTATAGCCCATGCAACCCAGTTAGAGGAAGAGACACTTGTGTGCCTGTAGGCTATCTGTAGAGTGCTTGATGAAGAGTTGTAATTCCAATGAAGAAATGAGTTCAGATAAGGAAGATCGTTACATGCACTAAACACCTGGTTGCTGGAGAAGGTATAGCTAGAACAAGTCTGAGCATATGATGAGAATGTCACAGAGAAGAGAACTGTGAGAGCTAACACAAATTCTAGTGTTGTGTCCATGGATGGAGATGACCCAATATCAGAGAATAAGGATTTTATATATGTATATATATGGAGTTGGTGAGTTTATTTTGGCTTCGTGTAGGCGATGGGAGGCGAATGGAGTTGATATATAAGGTAGAAGGTGGGTTTGGTTGTTGGACTTTTGTTGGGAAGCCATTATACATTAGATAAATACTAGAAGGTGAGTTACATATTTTCTCCTCAAGAACATGAAAAGAAGAATTTGAGAAGCAACTCTTGGAAGCTGAAGAAAGGGAGTCTGGATCATCTGTCCAGTATTATCCTGTCCTATTATGTTCATTTGAATCTTAACCATTTATTTATGCAGGATCCATATAAATAGATACGGGGCTTACATAAATAGATGACTGAGATTCAATGAATATGATATAGGATAGGGTAATATTGGACAGAGGATCCTTTCTCGAAGAAAATAACTATTATGATTATTTTTCTAATTAGTCTTTCAAGAAATGACATTAGAAAATTCATTACTTATTAATTTTACTTCAATATTAAATTAATATTTTAAGTTAGGTAAAAAAGAAATATATCCGACTGGAACATCACACACTGATCAATTAAATACTGCTTATATAACGACTCTACTGAACTCTTAAATTAGAATTAAACTAATTAAATTTGATTAAAATTAAAATTTTAATATGATCATCTTATATTATTAATTTAAATCGAGTTTAATTGGTTTAAATCAAATATAAAAAAAACTATGTTGAGTTACCGTTTCAATCTCATTTGATTAATTCATATATATCGAAAATTTAAAAAAGTGATTTTTAAAAAAAATTGAAAACTATAAAAAAATATGAAAATTAAAAATTTTCTAAATTATTTTAAACTTGAAAAAAAGTTCTATCTCATTTATCCTTTAGCTTAAGACATTAATTTTTATTTGAATAATCTAAGTCTATTACTAACCAACCATTTCTCTTTCAACAAAAGCTCTTGCCCATCTTCAACCATAATATATACATGTTCATCCATCCATGTGTTTCGGAGCTTGAGGGTAATTCCACCACCATCGATGACTCATAGCTTGGTTGGTGAGCTATGATCAAATCTATCCCCCATTTAAAAGGAAGCTCTAATATATTATGAGCATATGTGACCATATCATAGCCTCAATGACTTAAGAACCCTTTCCTTTGACACTTATTTTTCTTGCAACTCCAACTAGTTGAAGTCAATATACTTTATTTGGTTCAAGTGGTGCATCAAAGACTTCTCTAGTAGTTAAGGATTTGAGTTCAAAATTTTCAACATATTAAACATCAATTGTCTACTTTATATTACAGTACAAGAAAAGCACGAATTAACAAGGAAAAATTACCAACAGTAAAGAAACCGTTGAAAAAATTGTCGAAAAATTTTTCGTTTAACAATGGTAGTAATATCCGTCACTAAATACGGATGGAAATGAATTTGCGATGGAACTTAGTGACGGTATGAAATAACCGTGGGTAAATAAGACGGGAATTGTTGGTGGAATAATAATTTTTCAATTTGCTGACTGAAAATATCCATCGGTAATTCCGTCAGTAAATTCTCAAGCGATACGTCGTCGTCTGCTCTTGCTTGAACGTTTTTAAGCATAACAAAACGACTACCCCAAATCCCCTTCCCCCCACCTGTCGTTTCCTCCTTCTTCCTCCTCCAGATCTGCTGCTGCATCGTGTGGAACTGTTACGTATTCTCTGGCCATTGTCGTCGTCTTCTCTGATTGTTTTCGTCAAGGTATTTTCGTCTTCTCCGTGCTCTCCTTTGCTATGCTCCTTTGCGTGTCCGAGTTATAAACATTAAAATATATTATTAGTTTCCGAGTTATTCTAAATAAATAAACTCATTTGCTGGATAAAAGGGGTTCTAAAATTCTACTACTACTATTATAGCAACAACACCCAGCTGGAATACAATTGAAATGCGAAATTTAGAAATATCTAATAATACTCGAACTTACTCTTACATAATAGAGATGTTGTTTTTGATAAACCCAAATATAGTGCAAAATAATAATAATATAAAATATCGATAAATATATATGATTAAATATATAAAAGTGAATACAAATGAACACTAATTAGAAGTGAAAAAAGTTAACTTAGTCAACATAACATAACCACTCTTTACAAGGTTGCGTCAACGAATTTGGACAACCAGAACTGGACCTAACCTGAAATATCGCTCAAAACGTCACCGTTTAAGCCAATAAACTAAAGGATTAGGTTGGGATTAGGTAAATGCGATCAAATAGAAAGGCCAAATGATGTGGAGACTTGTTTGGCTGGTCAAACCAAATCCTTACTAGTTACTAGCCTCGTCTCTACAAACTTCAACGGAAACAACCTGCCACGTGGAAGTCCATCAAGTCATACGGCTGGCAGGACCCACACAAAATCGGCATAATAATAAAATTAAAAGTATAGAACAATTAATTTTTTAAAATGAATCATAATTTAAGTTGTTAAGATCTAAATTTAACCGAGACCCAACTCTTTTATGTAAAATGATATTATTTTACTTAGAATAATTGGACCTGACCTATGAATCAGTACATTAAAAACAATTAAATTTAGACTTGTCGGTTGAAAATTGTTATCCCTAAAGTCAATGTCTTCAAGTTCTAATAAATCGAACTGAAAAATAAGTTTTTACGGTTAGATTTATCGAATCAGTTAGATTTATTAATCATTGATTTTTATTATCTCTTTTTTGTTAGAGGATATAAAAAACAATTCAAATTTTGGTGTGTGTACGTGTATATATATATGTGTGCGAGCGCGCATATGTATGTATGTATGTATTGACAGTTTACAACTCGGGTATTTTATAACTAAATTATAAGTTCATATCCTGAGGAGTCTGTCTACTACTGTAATGTTGCTTATGACACAATCATTAACATTGTAATGATACGAAAATTAAAAAATAAATGCAACCGATTTCTCGAGAGCCGACTTTACAAAGAAGATGAAAGCTGGCATACTAACAATAATATAATATATATACTAACATATTGTTATAATATATGTATCCCAAAGAAACATGATCCTCTGATGTAGGAATAGGAATGGTCTTTACAGATTGCATAACAAATTTAGAACAGGATTGTTCCGCGACAGAACCGAATCCAGGATTTTCAGGAACTCGACTGGGTTTGGTTGTCGATTCTATGGTGTCCGAATCTGTGACTTGGAAAGCTGCAACATACGTAACTTAAAATAATAGCAACAGTGATAGGGAGATCGTGTCTGGTACGGCAAAAGTGACATTTTCCATAAATTCCAATATATATAAGAATTGCATTAAATAATACTTAAATAATGTGTTTTAAATGAATTAGTTGATTTATTAAATATAAAATTCATTTAATCTCTTGCGTTGATCAAAGGAATTTGTTTTACCAATTAAATCACGGCGTAATTGCAAATCCTCGACTGTTATTAAGTACCAGAGTGAAAATTAAATTGGTAAAACAAAAAGTTTAAAGTTTAAAAGGTTCAATCTATATTAGATTGTCATAAAACTGAGTAAATATTAAATAAAAATAAAGAACTTGAAATATGATTGAAAGAGATTGTCTTTACTCATCAAAGAATTTGAAGTTTAATTAAAAAGATATTATTAAATAAAAATTAATTCATTTTTTTGTTTATGAAAACTTATTAATTAATAAAATTTGACCAATTAATTAATAAATTGATCGATTTTTAACAATAAGTGTTAATAAAATAAATCAAACAAGAAAGTTAAAAATTGAACCAAAAAATTAGACGATTCAAGATTTTTATAATCAGACTGGCCATCACTAAAAAAAATATGCATATTCTTTTGATACGTGTGTGTTCTTTGTTCTGTCATTATAGGTTCTCAAGAAGAAAAAGGATGTAAAGTTGAGAAATAGAACAATGAAGTTAGACAAATTGTCCCTTGCAATGAATTGGAAAAGATCTAATATTAACAAGTGGATAACAATCTCCCCTCAATTACATACATATATATATATATATATATATATATATATATATAATACACTCCTGTCAGAAGATCGCGGTTTGAATCATGAATACGTTCTTTTTATAAAATACAAAAAAGAAGGTTACTTATAATTAATAACCCTCTTTCAATCCTTAAAAAACGTAGAGTCTTGTGCAATAGGATTTGCCGTTTACAAATTCCTAATGATAAAGACATTTAAATCAATGTGTTAACAAAAAGAAAAGACAAATTGAATTTTATGCATATGTATTTGTTGGGTTATGGATCACATTTATCCATATTTTAAAAATCTTAATCTTTTATATAATTTTAAATTTAATTAGTTTTTGCCGTCGTACACTTAAAATATTAGATTTGACCGTAGCTAATTAGTTCTATAATTTAATTTGATATGACATCCCAATCAGGGGATAGGGTGCATGATAGTTAAGGTAGAGTTCACCCTAACAATTCTATATTCACTTTAATTTAGGTATATGTAAGGCTGATGAATCACTGACGTCAGATATTATTTTTCGTGTTTGACTAAATTTAAAAATAAAATATTTTCTCCTACAATAATAAATATCAAAAGTAACAATGTCAATCTCTTGAATGTCTCATTTTGGAGGTCAGTATACTTAAATCTTCTACTTCTGTTTCTGTTCAATGACTCAGATCGAACTGGTAGAAGTAGAACTCCTTTCATTTTTCTGGGAACTGCTTCAATCAATACAAAAGAAAGGAACAAAATTTTCAGTTCCTGATATAGTTCTCAGTTTAGGGTTAATCTGCAATTTTCCAGCCAACTCAAAGGAAATGTAACAACAAACCAAGTTGTAGATAAATATAAGGGCACTTAGAGATGAAAAAGGATTGAGTATGAAGTAGTTCTTACGCCAAAGAAAATGGAATTTGATTAAGAAAGTCAAACTAGCAGAATATGGAAAAAGATAAAAAAGGGATCTGTTTTATATAACACAGATGAATCGGACTTGTTGCAAAACCACTGGTATTAAAGACTTGGAACCAGCAGCATAAACTGCAAATGCCAATCTGAAATCACCATCTGCAAATTATGGAAAGCAAAACAAGAGAACATCATCTGATGTGGTTGAAATCTCCAGCTCTTTAGTAGGTGATCATGAGCATTTTGATTTCTTTCTGAGAATTATAATGGTTCGGAGGACAAATACACCTGTTGTTTTATCAAAGAACATTTGAGATTCATAATTAGGACATAAAGATATGAGCCATGACGATTAAGTAAATTCAGGATTTTGAGATACCTGATCTCCACTACTAATATTTTGCTCTGATCATTTCAAGCTATCTTATGGCAGCAGCTGGCAAATAAGATGCTGAGAGATTGTGAGGGTCAAGCTAGACAACTGCAAATTGAGGCAGTCAATTGCAGGTTGATCAACACACTACAAAGCTATATAAACTTTATGAAGTGGAAAGGGATCCCAATAGAAGCTGGTGCAAATACCTGATCAGTGTGTGACAAACGCAAGAACTAAAGACACTTCCTGTAGTATCAGATATTATAGCCATTAACCTCAACTGCAGGAATATGAGAAATCTTTGGCCAATCTTCTCCACTGTCCCGTTGAATTCTTTTTTTCAGCAAAGGACAGTCCCAAACAGATAGATAAAGGAGGGAGGATGGCAAGCTTTCTGGCAAGAGTTGCAAATTTCGGCAACCAAAAATCTCAAGTATTTTCAGGTCAATGAGGTGCGCAAGTCCTTCCACAGATTTCAGATTTCGAAGCTTATAGATTTTTAGAGATGTAAGAGAGGAGGGCAGTCCCTCTGTAGGCAGGGACAGCAACTCAGGACACAGCCTAATCTCCAATTTTTCAAGCAAGTTGAGATATTGAATTCCCTTGTCGAATAGGGACTCAAAAATCTGAATATCGGAAATGGATAGAGAGGTAATTTGATGGAACTTTGTGTACTGCAGATTTTTGACATTTGGTAGAAATAAAATTCGAAGAGAAGTAAGAGAAGAGGGGAACAATATCTCTTCGGGGAAAACTTCCATGCCTCCGTACTTACTAATCTCCAAATCAGAAAGAGATGAGAGATTCTGCAAATTCCAATGCTTAAACCCAGAAACCAGTTTGTTGCAATTGGAGATGGAAAGTGATCGTAATTTGGATGGCAAACCTCCTTTTCGAAATCTAGCAATTTCACTGGATTCATCTATAGTCAATTCCACAATGGAAGAGAGCACAGAGTGCATACATTCTGGCAGTGACTCCGATATCTCCATATGAGCAGACAATTCTTCCGCAGAGGATTTGAAATTCGGACAAGGAATTTGAAGATTTGGACAACTTTCAACCTCAAGAATCCTCAGCCCAGGGAACAATTCCGAGGGGAAGCACCTGAGAGACTCACAACGCCTTATTACTACTTTCTCTGAAGCAAATATACGAGCGGTACCAAGTTTCTCCATCATCTCTACCATGGATCGTTGGGAGTTGAATTGGACAAATTTGAGGGAACGGGAATGACTGAACTCAACGGAACAAGAACCATTCTCCAAAATCATTGATGTGAGTCTTGGAGCCTTTGGAAATGAAAATTCAAGCTTCCAGCATCTTATAACATGCAGTTTTTTCAAAGAAGGAAGGCAAACGGGCAGAACACCTTTTAGATTGGGGCAATCTACAATTGAGAGCTTTCGAAGAAGAGGGAAAGCTCCACTGTCATCTCCCTTTCCATAGGGAATCCATTCCTGCAATTGTGGCATTTTTTCAAACCTCAAAATCTCGAGGGATTGAAATGGTTTGATAGATGAAGAGTCAAATTTTCCATAGAATGCATCATCAACAACCTCAACACTGTCAAAACCTCTAAGCTGGAGATTCTTCAGAGACGACATATGCCCAAGTTGTGGAAGCGAGGAGCAATACTTACAGCCCACAAGCTTCAAAGTTACCAATTGCATAAAAGAAGAGTCTCCGACCCAATTTGGAAAACTCAAACCTCCATAACCAATAACTGAAACCTTCTCCACATCTACGTGAGGCTGCAATCCATCAAGTACACCCTTGTCACGTACTGGATCATCTGTATCGCAGCTCCATTCTAGTATCAACTCCTGAAGATGCTTCCTTTCCTTCAAATTAGCTTCCAGTGCTTCTCCAGCATTCACAACATTTTCAACGTTCCGAATTGCAAGTGATCCTCGGAGATGTTTCAGCTGTCCCAATTCCTTGATGCTGCAGTCACTAAGTTCTCCCACCAAAAAGTTACTTAAGTTCTGTAGCTTTGTTAGTCTACCCATATTTGGCGGCATCTCCTGCAAGCTTGTACCCTCAATATCAAGATGCAGCATATTTGTCAACTTTTCTACATTATCCGGCAACTCAATCAACTGTTTGCATTGGTTTAACTTCAACGTTTGCAAGTAATACAAGTCACAGAAACTTTCAGGCAGCCTTTTAATGGGTGTTTTAGAAAAGTCTAAGTAATGCAAATGCTTCAACCTGGAGATTGAACCAAGCAACACACTCACATCTTGGCATTGAGACAGAGAAAGAACTCTTAGGCATCGGAGCTTTGGCAATAAATTACAAAGCATACACGTATGATCTAGTGTAAGCTGCAGCCATGGCTGGGACACCACCAGTAATGTATGCAAGTACTGAATGTCTCGGGTGAGTGAGAATCCCTCCTGCAAATATGGATGTGTACTCCTCACCCAGGATAAATGGCGAACTGGTGAGGTAAGTTCACATAATCTGTTACCTTCCAAAAAGATGCAATCCTCTTTCACGATATGTTTGGTAATGTCTCTAACTAGGTCATGCAAAACGAAGCAAGATTTATAAGAGTTAATCCGCAGTTCAAAGATTGACCTTGACACAAGTTCATCAAAGTACGCTGCAGCAACTTCACGGATCTCCTTATTCTGAACTTGTGGAACAAAACCTTCAGCCATCCAAAGAAGGACTAACTCGTCCTTTTGAAATTCATAACCGTATGGGAATAATGTGCAGTAGGCAAAACATGGCTTGAGATATGATGGAAGGAAATGATAACACAATTGTATAGGATGATAAACACTGCCAAATCGAATATGCCTCAAGTCACTCAATACTTTTTCCCAAGTCACTACACTTCTCATAGAATGTAGGACACCTCCTAGTACCTTTAAAGCTAAAGGATGACCACGACAGGTCTGAACAATCTCCCTACCAATTTTTTCCAAGCTTGGGTACCAATTATAACTTTCCTCTGCAAATGCGTGATTGCAAAATAATTGCCAGCTATCATCAGAAGATAAAGGATTGAGTGCAGAAATTGAGTATAGTGACTTGTTATAAAGTAGTCCTACTTTATAGTGGTGTGTTGTCACGATGAGCCAACTTCCTAGAGCCCCAGACCTCAAAGGTGTTAGCAAACGCTCCCATTCTTCTGAACTTTGACGGCCAACATTGTCCAGTACAAGTAAAAACTTTTTGCCCGCCATTTGCCTCTCTAATTTAACTATCAGTTGCTCCAGTGTCATGTTGTGATAACACATCGATGAGAATTCCTTAAGAATTAGTTTAATTATATTAAATGCATCAAAATCTCTTGGAACAGATATCCATGCCATGAAATCGAATGAATCTTGAACTTTTTCTTCTCTGTAAACAAGTTGTGCAAGCGTTGTCTTCCCAATACCACCCACGCCCACTATGGAAACTACACGAATGTTATTGTCATTCATATCATCAGATAGTATCAGTTCTATCAAAGACTCCTTTTTAGCTTTCCTACCGAAGATGGTAGATTCATCAAATAGAGAATTTGCGGGAACTTTCCGAGTTACTTGCGTCCCTCCAGTACACTCTCTGGCCATCGACCGAGCAAGGTCAAGCATAAGCTCATGCATGACAAAACATCTTTCATAACCATAATTTCGTGGTTCAAAAAAAGACCTTGACAAAAGCTCATCAAAATACTCTGCACCAACTTCTTTTGCGTCCTTATCTTCATATTGATGAACGAGCCCTTCTGCAATCCAACGAAGGACCAACTCTTCCTTTTGAATTTGATGATCCTCGGGGAGTATTGCACAGTAGGAAAAACATCGTTGTAGATATGGTGGAAGGTATTCATAGCTCAATCGTAGAATTGGAAAAACCCTAGTTCCTGCATAGTCCCACAAACTACTTCCTAATATATTTTCCCATTCATCGACATTTCTCACAGAACGAAGGAGACATCCTAATGTTTTCACACACAAAGGAAGGCCTCCGCACTTCTTCACAAGTTCCTGACCCAATTCTACTAATCGTGGATTCCGATTAATATTTTTATCGGAAAGTACAAGATGACAAAACAATTTCCAGCAATAGTCATCAGATAATTCCTCGAGCTGAACCAACAATGATGAGTGACCCACAACTGATCCTGCCCTACCGCATTGTGCTGTAACGATGAGGCAACTCCCTGGAGCCCCAGTCTCCAAAAGCTTGACGAAGTTGTGCCAAGTACTGTCATTTTGATACCAGAAATCGTCTAGCACAATCAAGAACTTTTGATCCGCCAGCTTTTTCTGTAGTTCAGCTTGAAGCTGCTCCATTCCCATGGTATGGGTAGTAGCAGAAGCCATTGAAGAGACATCGACACCCTGAAGAATATCTTTTCCCATCTTGTAAAGGTCAAAATCATCAGGAACACATACCCAACCTTTGACATGAAAATATGCTCGGACTCTTGCATCATTGTAAATGAGTTGCGCGAGGGTGGTCTTACCTATACCACTCTTACCCACTACAGAAACGACTTTTATCTTGTTGTACCCGCCACTCGCTTCTAGTTGATGCGACAATAGAACTTTCAAAATGGATTCTTTCTCTTTATCCCTACCAAAGATGACTGATTCAGCAACCAGCGAACAAGACATACTTGCGGGTACTTCCGGGGATGCTCCAATGGGCTCTGTCATGCCCATAGAACGAAAACGTTCCAGTGCTTTTTCAAGATCAAAATCTAAAATCAATAAAAGTTGCTCCAAATCTTTCCTATTGCCATGTGACTTTCCAGACCACATAAAGTTGCTAACCTTATTCACTGTGGATCGACCAGCAGAAGATTCACTTTTCGTGTTGTACTCAATCTCATCCAACCTGTGCTCGGCGTAATATAGAGAATTTTTAAGACGGAGCCAAGTTTCCTTCTCATTAATAGCAATCTCGACATTCCTTGCATCATCAAGCATTCCTTGAAGTTTTGTCAGAGAAGTCCAAGCCTGATCCAGAAGTTGACGATTAAACTGGATGGTTTTGTTGAGTGACTCAAAAACCAATAGTTCGAGCAATCTAGCAATGACAGCAGAGATAAAAACACATGAAATCATGGTGCTGACCAATCCCTCTTCTGGAAGCGTCAACACACCCAATCCCTAATTTGGTAGGTTCTGGTTCTCATAATTGATAAATTATCCAAGTAGCAGCCCTTTATGTATGTAATACGCACTCTGCTTGTTGGTCTTCAGTTTCTTTAACGTCTTTTACCGATGTGTCGCCGTTTCTTGGTTGTAATTGTATGTTGATCACGTGACTTACATGTGAGAACGATCCTATATTAGTTTTCATCAACTTGAGTTGCATGGTGTTGTACTCAAATCTCATCCAACCGGTGCTCGGGGTGATAAACAGTATGTCGAAGATGACAAAGCCAAGTTCCCTCGTCTTGAACAGCAGCCTCCGTATTTGCTGCAACATCGAGCACTGCTTGGATTTTTCTCAGTTCATTCTTCGACTTCTCCAGAAATTGACGATCGAACTTGTAGGCGTTGAATAAGTCAGAATCCAATCGTTTGATCAACGATTCAATCAAACAACAGACAAAGGGGTATGAACCCACACTCGCTACTCACCAACACCTTGAAATTGAAAGAGAAATAAATTCAACCAAACAAAGCTTTGGTAGATAGGAATGGCACACGGTTGACGCAATCCGAGCGGAACAGAGATCGAAACAGCCGTTCTACTAAGAACTTTATTCTAATAGGTACTGAACCCGACCCGAAAGACAGCCCCGTGATTTTCTAACCCAAACCCACAGTTGTTTGAGAAGTCCGATCGAGCTCCGATAACGAGTATCAAGCCTGATTTAGCTAAGATCCAATAACCGCAAGTTGTTTCTAGACATGGCACTGGCAGGGCCTGATTCAGACCAAGATACCAGAATTGAAGGTCAAGAACGATTGCTTTTGTTTGTATTATTACAACGCAAGCCATAATGTGCAAAGATGAATTTCATATCCTGAAAATGTATATGATCGGAGTCCATTCTAATTCAAAATCTGATGGAACTCAGAATTTTCTAGACACTTCCGCTTAAAAATAAAAAACGAAATGAAGGTAATAATAGGGATGATAATGATTTGGCTCGTGAGCTTAGATTTATATGTTTTTAATGGATGGATCGGGAGTCAGGCCCAAGTCTAAATTAACTCAATACTTAATTATTCTAAACAAAATGACATTATTTTATTTAGATAAGTTAGGTATTGAATAAGCTGACGGATAGGACAAACTCAAACTCTGTTAAAAACAAGTTGTTTTTGTATTTTGTATTTTGTATTTTTTAAATATCATTTTAAAAAATTGACGAGAACTTACCATTGTCAATTTTAAATATTTTTTTGAATGTTTATTAGACTTATTGCATTTTCTAACAGTCGGCTCTGACGCCCATTAAAGTGTAATATTATTTGTTTATTATAACCTATGTTGAGTATTATGACCTGTAATGGTCGGCTCTGAATCCTGATCCTCTGTCCAATATTATAGTGTCTTATTGTGTCTAATAAATCTCAACCATTTATTTATGTGGGTCCTGCGTGAGTTCCGCAAAATAAATGGCTAAAATTTTATGAGACAAAATAACACAGAGTAATATTGGACAGAGGATCTGGATTCGTCGACTTTACCGCCCATCATTTTATGATACTCAATGCTTTTTTATATTTTCGTTCATTTGCTTTAATTTGATTTAATATTTGCTTTCATTTACTTTTAATGTTTTATTCATGTTAACTCAATATTTGATAACGCAACTCATAAAAAGACTAAGTGGAGACCTATCTAGGTTGGAAGAGCAATACTTAGAACTCCTAGAATAGGTCCATAACAACAACACCAACTTGTTATTTGCAAATCAACTTAGGAACGAGATCAGAACTAATAGAATCTTGAAAAGAGTTCCAAAAAAGGTTCTACAAAGACAAAAAGTCAAATTAGAAATCATAAGTAGGCCTTGAGGATATACTTATAATTGACCTAATTTGAGTCTTGAGACCTCTTTTTAAAAGTGAGCCTTTGATTATGATTTATGTGAGATATTTTTTAAAAAACTTAACATTAATCCTCAATTATCCTTATAGCCTTCAAAGCTTCCTACTTGTTCCCTCTTAGTTGATCCTCGCACCTTCTTCCATTGACATCAGACCTTTGGGTGCAAATGCAGTGTTTATGGCTTCGTAATGGATTTTGCAAATCAAAGCTGTAGGGATAGATCATGTGTTCATCTTATAGTCGTGGGTTTTGATTTGCAAAACTAAAGCTTGTAAGATCTCTTTATCTTTAAGAGAGATGGTCAAATTTGGATAATAATCAAAAGATATTGGGCCCGTGCAAAGATTAAACTCTATGGAATTAAGCTGTAGAAGAATGACTAGCCCAAAATTCTCAACCATTAAAACAAAGTGAACTAACTCTATTCTTGCAAATAACAATCAAATGTTGAAACATAATTGGCTGCGGCAAAAACAAAAAGAAGAATATTTTGAGATCATGAAGCAATTACAAAAATCACGATCGTCCACAACAACCTCAAAAAAAATGAAGATCAAGAACTTGAGCTAGAAGACCAAAAAATTAATTTAATCAATTTGTAAAAATGTGAGCTCATGTACTTTGTAAAATGTGAGCTCAGCTATTATACTTATGTATTGTAAAATATGAGCCCAACATAACGGCCCAAAACAAGAAAATCTTTTAAATTATTTGACATGACATAAACTTTTTTTTTGGTTATAAATGAGAGAAAACGAAAACTATCTCAAAAAAGAAATATTACAGGCATCAGCCTAGATAATCAAGAAGAGAGCGTCAGAAATCTCCTCCCAAACGTGTAAAGTGGGCGAAATGTCATGACTTAATTTAGTCAGACAATCTACTGTAAAATTACCTTCACGAAACACATGCCTAATAGACTTTACACTAAAGACAACCATAGGTGACTTCTACAGAGGAGACCAACTTGAAAAAATGAAATAACAAGAAAGGAAATTAAGGAATCTATACGAGGAGGAAGTTCAAAACAAGGAGGAAGCCTCTCCAGAGTCTCTTCTTCCTCTCTTTCTTCTTTGTTCTTACTCTCCTTAAAGCTTGAACATCCCTTCCTTCTTTCTAAAGTCTTGGCCTAGTGCCCTAAAGTTCCCAAAGCCTTCTCAAAGCCCCTCAAAATCAAAGCTTCCTACAAAGCTTTGTATTTGAGCCCTCTTTTCTTTTCCTTTCTTCTTCAAAACCCTTAAAGCTCATGTAATGCTTCACATGTTTTGAGAAACATTTATTTGAAAGTTTAACGTAAGTTTATTTGCACTTATTTACATTTGAGCAAAACTTGTAGTGGACTAGCTCTGCTGCCTGCCAAGCTTTTATATTTGCATTAATATTTGATATTTGCTCTTTATATTGACATATTGCATCTTGTAGTGGTCAGTTTTGTTAATGAATATATAAAACCAATTAAGTTGGCCTCACATAATAGCTTAAGCTATTGTGGTGAAATGGTCGCTAAACATGGTATCAGAGGTCTTTGTGATCAATTGGTCGTGAGTTCAAATTCTACCACCCACCTATTATTCAGCACAAGGTAAAATGAACCTGTGCAAGTTTCAAGCCCAAAGAACTTTCACTTGAGAGGTGTGTTAGTGAATATATAAAACCAAACGGTCACTTAACAGTTCTACCACCCATCAAGCTGTAATATTGTTTATTTGCATAAATATTTGTGTTCTTATCTAAATTGAGTGTTATAACCTGTAGCGATCAGCTCTGCCGCCTATTATGTTACGATCTTCAATACTTGCCTCTATTTGCTTTGATATTTGTCCATATTTGCTTCTATATGCTTTAATATTTGCATATATTTTCTTTTAATGCTTTATTCATGTCATGTTGTGTGTTAGATTTATGAAATCAATTTACCAAAACCTAGAAAAAGAAATAAATATTTTAAAACAACAACAACAAATCGTAGAAACCCTAACCCACGAGGGTTGTAGTGGAGCGGCAAAGGGCTCCTCTATCCTTAACTAAGGTCTCGAGTTCGAGTCTTGAAAATGGAGTCGCTTTAAATACTCGTGAGGGAGAGCTTTGTCGCCCGAAATGGTTCTACCCGGCTCAAATCCGGACTAGTCGGTTGCCCATGTGGTGTTGAATACCGGGTGGTTTAACCAAAAAAAAAAAAAAAAAGAAACCCTAAGAGTCTTTACAATAACCCCGAAGTGAGACATTTGTCTTGCTATTATTGGAACAATTGGATTTTGCATAATCGACTAATAGAAAGAACAAAAAGAAAATTGAACATTTGCAAAGAGCACTTGATCCTCTTAAATAGACCTTATGTATCTACTTATAATTTACCAATTTTGAGGCCTCAGACTTCTTTCGTTTTCTTAAAGTGAGCCTTTGATTTGTGATTTTGGTGAGTTCCTTTAAAAAACTTAAAGTTTATCCTTAATCGTCCTTAGAGCCTTCAAAGCATCCTACTTGTTCCCTCTTAGTTGATCCTATCATTACCTAGTTTAAGTGAAATATTTAATAAATAAATGGCTCAAAATAGAAATAAGAATTTAGTTAATTGATTATAAATTATAATAAAAAAGAAATAAAATAAATCCAATCAATTGATAATGAATTATAATAAAATGCGTACACAATAACTAAAAGTAATATTTTAAATTTTATATAATACATGTTGAAAAAAACAAGTTATTTATGATTTAACTTGTTTTTATCAATTATAAAGGACCAATAAATTAAAACTCATACAAATGAATAATGATGCATATAATTATTACTAGTGTTGGCATCATAGATTAGGCTCGATCTGATTTAGTACAATCTAAAATTAATAGGTGAGTTGATTGAGTTTCAAGCCAGATTTGAACTCAATGACGCTAATTAAAACGACATCACTTTATTAAATTAAGAATTTTATATAATTTTTGGGCCTAACATTCAATTAGGCGTTAACCTATCTAAAACTCAACCCAAGTTCAAATTTAAGTCATGAATCCCAAGTTTGATTATACTTCAAGTTAGGCTAAGACCATTGATATGAATTCCGTTCCGTACCGGGCCCAAAATCGGTACGGAATTTTAAATTTTAGTACCGGTTTTAAATACTGGTTGGTATCAACCGATTTCGGCTGTACTGGCTGGTACCGGCTGATATGCAAAATACCGGCTAAATACCGACCGGTACCGAAAATTTTAAAAATTTGAGGGACTTTTTTACAAAATTTTCAAAATCTCCCTCCCTCCCTCCTACTTCTCCTTCCCCCTTTTTTTCAAAGTTTTTAAAATAATAATAAATATTTTATTACTAATAATAATTATAAATTAAATAAAACTTAAAAATAAAATATTTTTATTCTAATTACTAATAAATTGTGTAAATGGAATGTGAAAAATAACAATTCTAAAAAAATAATTCAAATTTTTGATAAAATACAAAAATTTGAATTCTTTTCATTATTGTACACAAAATTATTATATTTAGATAATTATTATATATAGATAATTATTATATATAGAAATAATTAAAATAATTAGAATATAATAAAGATATATATAAAGTTTAATTGTTATTTATTATTAAGATTTTTGAAAACATGATTGATGTAATACAATAGTACAATATACTAATGGACTATTTTGTAAATTTAAAAAAATTTAGGGAATATTTTATAAATTTAAAAATTTACCCGAAACGGTACCCAGTACTGACCAGTACCGGTATAGTTCCGTTCCAGAACTTAATCAGGTACCGAGCCCGATACGGTGTTCATAACTTTGGATAGACATTTTCGAAGAATGTGCCAAAGGTAGGCTTTCTAATAATATTCCATGTACAAAGCGTGTTTCTTATATACAAAGAGTAAAATAAATTATTCCTAATTCTAATGCTGAAGTACGGTGATCCACAATCAGTGGGAAGTTGACTAAAGCCTATAAGGAAAATAGATAGTAATTACAAATATAATTCTAATAATTACAAAGATAATTCTCAATACTCCCCCTCAAGTTGGAGAGTGAATATCATGAAGTCCCAACTTGTCACGAAGTGTCACAAATTGATCCTTTCCCAATGCTTTTGTAAAGATGTCTAATAGTTGAAGTCATGTAGGCACATATGAGGGTTTAATCAAACCCGCTTGTAATTTCTCTTGAACTATGTGGCAATCTATTTCAATGTGCTTAGTACACTCATGGAAGACAGGATTTGCTACAATGTGTAAAGCTACTTGGTTGTCACAAAATATTTGTGCAAGTATTTCTTGTGGTACCTTTAAATCATGTAATATGTAATGCAGTCAAGTCAATTCCAAACATGTGTTTGCCATAGCTCGGTATTAAGCTTCTGCTGATGATCTAGAGACATTACTTTACTTCTTTGATTTCCATGAAATAAGAGAGTTTCCAAAAAAAATACAATATCCTGCACTGACCTTCTTGTGGCACGACATCCTTCCCAATCAGAATCACAAAAGGCCTTTAAAGTGAGATTATTTGTGGAAGGAAACAATAAACCTTGACCAGGACTACCTTTGATATATTTGAGGATGCCCACAACAAGCTCCCAATGAGGTTTTCGAGGTTCATGCATGAATTGACTAAGAGTGCGAACAGAGTAAACTATGTCAGGCCTAGTAATAGTAAGATGAATAAGCCTCCCAACTAATCTTCTATACTTAGTGGGTTCATCTAATAATTTTCCATCGATGGGACTAAGCTTCAAGTTTTTCTCCATTGGAAACTTATCTGGACGAGCACCTAAAAGTCCCGTATCTTGTAAAATATCTATTGCATATTTTCTTTGAGACATAAAGATGCCTTTCTTGGAACGTGAAAATTCAATGCCCAAAAAATCTTTCAATTCTCCAAGGTCCTTGATGCGAAATTGCTCTAGAAGAAACCTTTTAAGAATTTTAATTTCTTGGAGGTCATTTCTTATGAGAAGTATATCATCAACATAGATTAAGATGGCAGTGAATGAAGTACCTTGGGCCTTAGTAAAAAAGGAGTAGTCAGCTTTTAACTGTTGATAACCAGCTTTCTTAATAGTGTCTGAAAAAGTGAAGAACCAATTCCTTGATGCCTATTTGAGGCCATAGAGAAATTTGTTAAGCCAACATACAGTGTTCTCCCCCTGTCGGCGGAGACCAGGTGGAGGTTCCATGTAAACTTCTTCATGTAAATCTCCATGAAGGAAGGCATTTTGAACATCTAATTGATGAGTAAACCAATGACGAGCAGCAACAACAGTTAAGAGGCAACGAAGAGTAGTGAGTTTGGATGTAGGTGATAATGTTTCCTTGTAATCGATGCCTTCAACTTGGGTGTAGCCTTTAGCAACAAGGCGAGCTTTATAACGTTCAATGGTGCCATCTGACTGATACTTGATTTTGTATACCCATTTACAGCCAATGGGATTGTGACCAACAGGAAGAGGAACCATGCTCCAAGTGTGTTATCCTGTAATGCCTACAATTCTGTATTTATAGCTTGTTGCCAATGCGGATCAAGGATAGCTTTAGCATAAGAGTTGGGTTCAATATGACTTGTAATGTTAGCTAAAAAAGTGCAATGGATAGAAGATAGAAGAGAATATGAAAGAAATCGAGAAAGAGGATATTGAGTACCTGAATGAGAGCTTGACATCGAGGAAGGTTGCTTGACGTGGGCAGACAAACTGTAGTCTTTATGCCATGATGGGGACTGTTTAGGGTGAAGGGATTGTCTGGTTAGTGGAAGGGCAGGTGGCGTAGAGGAAGGGGAAGGACTTTCGAGTGGAGGTAAAGGATGTGGAATAAGTGAATTAGGTGTATTGGTGTCAGGAGAAGAGGGTGTAATCTCTGTGGTAGTGTTGGTTGGATTAGGTATTCTAGATTGCCAATGGTCATCCACGTCAAGGAAGAAAGGTGGTGGCTTAGGAGTGGGAGTTGGTGAAGTAGAGGCAAAAGGAAAAATAGTTTCACAAAATCCGAAATCACGGCTATCCAAAAAGGATTTAGTATCCAAATCATAAAGTTTGTAGCCTTTCTGATTAGTAGGATAACCAACAAAAATGTAAGATTTAGCTCAAGGATCAATTTTTTGAGGGGTTGAACAATTGTATCATAGCATAAGCATGCAACAACTCTCAAGTGATTGAGGAATGGGGGGTGATTGTATAGCATCTCAAAAGGTGATTTAGAAGAAAGAAAAGGTGATGGAATGCGATTAATTAAGTAGACAATAGTTAAAATGCATTCTCCCCAAAAATCAATGGGTAAATGGGATTGGAAAAACAATGCTCTTACAACAAGTATATCCCGCCACAGGGTAAACCACCGCCTCTCGGCCCCCCGACTGATTCTACCAATGTTTACGCTCAACCACCCCATTTTGTTGCGGAGTGTAGATACAAGTGTGTTGATATTCAATTCCTTAAGACTGTAAGAAATTTTTTATGGGAAAAAATTCAGAACCATTATCGACTCGAATGATTTTATTCTCTCAAATATTATGGGAAGAAAATTTCTGTATATTCCTTCTACGCATGCCTATAGTTTATATACATTCAGAATGGAG